>CAUYTI010157509.1:0-69700 GCA_963575145.1 Galago senegalensis | reverse complement strand
ACAACAATGATGGCTGCAACCAAAAAAAAAAAAAAGGCCAGACGTTGTGGCGGGCGCCTGTGGTCCCAGCTACTTGGGAAGCGGAGGCAAGAGACTCGCTTGAGCCCAGGAGTTGGAGGTTGCTGTGAGCTGTAATGCCACCGGCACACTACCCAGGGGGAAAGCTTGAGGCTCTTTATAAAAAAAAAAAAAAAAAAAAAAAAAAGAGCAATAAGAACTCCAGGAAGGGAAATTAGTGGTAAGAGTGATGGGGAAGATGACCTGGTGTGACAGTGGCTTCTCAACCTAATAGTGTGCCTATGCAGTAAGTAGTAACCTCTCATCATGTGATAACATCATGTTCAAATACAAATACTGCATTTTAGGACTACTACATTTTAGGTAGGAAATTGTACCAAGAAGGTGACCAGGATGAGGCAAGATCTAGCAATCAGGGAATACAAGAACAAATTGAAGTAAATGTATGTTTTGCTTGGAGAGAAGATGACTAAGCTAAACCATGCTGACTCTTACAAGGTTTGAAATGGAAAAGGGAGTAAACTGTCTTGTATCACTCCAAAGGAAACGTCTAGAACAAATATATGGAAATTGCTAAAAAAGCACATTTCATTATCCTATAAGGGTACATGTGAATCTTGACTAAATGTAGAACATGAATGTCTTAACACAACAATAAGAAAATGACATGAAGGCTATGTTAACCAGTTGGATGAAAGTATTCCAAATTGTATATGTAAACCACCCACTGTACCCCATGATAGTATTAATGTACAGAGCTATGACTTAACAACAAAAAAAAACACATTTCAGATCAACAGGAAAAATAAATGAAACTCTATAAAAATAAAAACTATCCAACAATAAAATGCATTTAGGAAGTAGAGACACCTTCTTGGAGATGTTTAAGCTGTCTGAGCCTCTAGTAGGGTTGCTGTAGAGAAGATGCTTATATCCTCTGGTCAGGCAATCCTAAAGCTATCTCTCTATACTACTCTAAATTATGTTTTTCTGTGATGCTGATCAAATAAAATCCTATGCTTCCATTCACTCATCCAGCTAAGCATCCATTCATTAATCAATTCAATAAACACTTACTGAGTGGCTACTATATGTACCAGGTACCTTGTTAAGCAAAAGAATATAAGAAACAGAAATGTAGGATACAGAAATGTACACAGATAGTTACAATATAGGCTGATGCATGTAGAAACAGACATGTAAAAACAATAGACTGATGGAGATATTAGGAGAAGTGCAATCCAAGAAGCCTCGGTAGAGGTAGGAGGTAAAGCCTGTGTAAATTCCAAAGGCATTAATTGGAGTTTGCTGGAAAGATAAAGTCAAGAAAGTAGGAAGGCCATTCTAAATGAGGGGAACAATATGTTCAAAGACATAGAGATATGACCTTGTCTAGCAAGTTGGTAAAATATTAAGTAATTCACCATTGCTAAAGCATAAACTTTATCCGGAAAGGTGGAAAGGAGTTGGATGAGGTAGGAAGTATGGAAATGAGTGAAGACACAAGGGTTCTATTTCTCCAAGGATCCTATATCTTTATAGAAATTGGGAAGCTGGGCACTAATATAACTTTCTTCTATACTCTTTTTTTTTTCAAGACAAAATCTCACATGTCACCCTGGGTAGAGTGTCATGACATCCTATCTCACAACAATCTCAAACTCTTGGGCTCAAGTGATCCTCTTGCCTCAGCCTCCTGAATTGCTGGGACTATAGGCACCTGTCACAACACCCAGCTATTTTTGGAGAAATGGTCTAGCTCTGATTCAGGGTAGTCTTGAACTTCTGAGATCAGGCAATCCACCCGCCTTGGCCTCCCAGAGTGCACCTTCCTTCTACGCTTGCTCTTGGCTTTCCCTATATACATCTTAGATCCAAATTGGAAGCCACTCATGGCAAAATAAAATGAAAATAGAGGTTAGCTATTTTCTGCTACCATAAAGGCAGCTTGATTTCTAGAATCACATTCCCTTGTTTCTCTGTATATGTTACCATTTTGATCCAAATGTAACAACAAAAAAATTAAACATAAATGTTTTTTCATTCACTTCCACTTGAACAATATTATGTAAGTTTTCTAAGTTATTTTAAATGTTTGTGTACAGGAAATGAACTAATATCTGTAACTATTCCCTCATGGAAGGCTTATATCCCATGATAAAATATATTGTTTATAGGTTAAAAGCAAATGGAATCATCTTAACAGTACTAAAATAAAGCCCTTCAATATTTTAGCATGTTTTGTTCTGATTTTTAAAGAAAGGCTCTTATCCCTTTAGAGTAATATGATTCAAATGAGCTTTAATTTTTGTAAAACCCTCATAATTGGCCCTATTAATTAGATGGTTGGCCAGATTTGGAGAGAACTCAGACTTACAGCAGTTTCATAACCTGCCATGTTATTACTTTCAAGTATTGTACTTGAGAATCCTGTAAGTGCTTTAAAAAAATCATACATTCTTGTTCGAATGCAAATGCTGCTGTGACAACAGTTCTTGAAAACAATCAGTCTGTGTTGGGTTTTTAATATTCATTTTTATTAATTTTATTCTGAATGCACATGAGGTATTCTGGATCAGAGAGAGATTATTGTAATTTAGTTAAAAAGCAAATAATGAGTTTGGTTCCCAATATCCTGATTCTCACCCCATGGCAACACAGTGAAAGCCAGTCCAAATCTCCTGTACATATAAAGTCAGTATTAAAAATGAGGAACAGAGAAAAACAACTTTTTTCCTACTTTATATACAGGACAAAGAGACATCTGCCTTCTACTTCTCTCTCAAGAAAAAGAAGTGAAATCTTTGCTCTTTGAAGACAAAATGTAAAGGATCCTGAGTTCTTACTCTAGTCGTTTTGTCTATAAATACATCTTTCCAAGGGCCAAATAACTCTTCTACCTTTATGACCTAAAATGTCTTTAAGGTCTCTGTCCTCATTTGTCCTTGTAAACATATAATTGCAGAGTCAGACAAATCTCCCTGGAGTTCTATCACTAACTATATGTTTGTAAATTACCTTACCAAGACTGGCTCTTAGTTCAAGATCCCAATCCTCCAGTAGAATTTATTTAAGAAAACCTACCTTAACACTCTGAGAGGCTGATATGGGTGGATTTCCTGAGCTCATAAGTTCGAGACTGCCTTGAGCCAGAGTGAGACCTTGTTTCTAAAAATATAGCCAGGCATTGTGGTGGGCACCAGTAGTCCCAGCTACTTGGGAAGCAGAGGCAAGAGAATCACTTGAGCCCAAGAGTTTGAGTTTGTTGTGAGCTATGATGCCATGGTACTCTACCGAGGACAACAAAGTGAAACTCTGCCTCAAAAAAAAAAAAAAAAAAAAAAAGAGAAAGAAAGAAAAGAAAAGAAAAGAAAGAAAAGAAAAAAGAAAGAAAACCTAGTCTCTGTGAATATAGGGTGTCCCAAAAGTCACCACTGAAGTTGCCATACATAAAGTAGAAAATTTTGCAAAATTTTTACAAAATATTCCCTACATGCTGGCCACCTCTTTGTAAAATTTAGTAGTGAATATTTTATAAATAAAGAGGCAGTTAGCTACAATTTTCCATTTTCCCTATGTGTGGTGACTTTAGGGACAACTTTTGGGACACCTTGTACTTTCTTTATACCCCAAAGTCAACCTGCCCTATCAATGAAGTTAACATTTCTTTGTGTTAAGGATGCATGCTTTATTAGCAAATCTTTTTCCCTATCCACAATAAAAGAATAAACTTCACCTAGTATATTCTCATCATACTAAATTTTAGTATAATTCATTCAATAAATTCAACAAATATTGGCTGGTGTGCCAATGCCCTGTTCTAATGAGATAATTCACTACAGATAGACTTCTCCCAAAGTTGGCATTTTACTGTTGCTCATATACCTTTCTCTTCAATTTAAATGATTTTTCTTAAATCAATTCTTGTTCTAGTTGATATTTTGAAAGTTCTAACTGACCATGGTAACAAAAAAATACATACTAAAAAATTCTGAGCAAGATTTGGAACGTCGTTCTTTGAGGACGATTAAATTTAATCATTTTTTTCCTTTGTACTTTGCCATCCTTCCTTATCACTTATAATCCTGACTGCTAATCTTTGAGGTCTTCACATATCTTCCTTCACTAAACTCAAGCACATTAATTTGCATGCTAGACTAACTCAAATAACTTCTCAGCTTTAAGCCAAAGAATATTTTTCTTAAAAAATTTTCTAGCAGTTTTGTTTGCCAAATTTTAAAGGCCATTTTTATGACTATCCATGGTAGCTTAAAAGTATGAGTTTTTCATAACCTGCCTTGCTCTTAAAATAAAATCAGAGAATTTAAATTGATACTTATCATAGGCAGTCAAAATGAAAATGGTCCTTTACTAATCAATATTTACAGATCATTTCTTAAGATCACCTTAGAAAAGTTAGTAGTTTATTGAACAAAACAAAAAATACACATAAAATAATTGCTGAATAGAGTTAAAGGAGTCAAATTTGAATTCTAAGAAGAGCAAAACATAATGAATTATTTCTCCTAAAGCATTGAATTTACTACAAAGAGAGGTTGAAGCAATTGGAAATTAATTATAATGTAGTTTTTTATTACCTTCTAGTTAAGAAAACACAGTGGGAATCTAATATGAATTTTTAATGTTTTGGACATTTAATGAGTCTATTTCTACCTTTCCATTGTGATTCAGAACGAGTAAATAAGATATGCCAAAATAAACTATAATAGCATGTGTATCATCATTTTTTCTCCATGAAAGAGTGACTATGAGTTTGAGGACTGCAGAGTCAGATTGTGTACTCCTGGCTGAGTATTGAAGATAAGCCTTACCACACACACAGTCCTTTGTCAAGACTGGGAGACTCACTGGTTCTAGGAATTTAAGGTAATCTCTAGCTCTTTCATCTTTCATATCCAATCATTAGCTGATCACTACCTGAGCAGTGACTTCAGTGACCATACACAACAAAGAATAGTGAGTCTGCAGAACTCACTCAAAAATCTAGTTTGTTACTGACTGCTCAGAACAAACATCAGGAACATTAGCATAGTAGGACTAGCTCCCCAAAATCCAAGTCCCATGGGGCAATGCAGTGGACCCAGATGGTGGCTACCTGTGTAATTAGTGGTGCCATAGCTAAGGAACCCAGAGTTAAAAGGTCTGTACCTTGATAGCAAGAAGTAAACAAATCAGTCTCCCAACCCCACAGTGTGGTAGTCCCATAATAGTCACACTATGGTTGCCTTGACCTACTTAATTGCCTATCTGACTATCTACAGAAATTGATTGGGTTCAGGGGGGCAGTTAGGCCTTGAAGAACATCACTTTCAGCAAGGATATACAGGGAGACTCTGAGCCCATAGAAGATTACCACGTCCAATACTTTAGAATTCACCTTATCTGTTGAGTGTTCATAAATCATACAAATGTTGCTTATCAAAAATTTCTTTTGGTCTTTATTCTTTCCAGAATTAAAAATTCTAATCTTGAAAGTTTGTCTTCCTAAGTTTATCACCCTAGCACCTCAAACTCCACACATCCCAGTCATTTTAGTTCTCTCCTCGGGATTTTGTTCCATTTTTCCTTTCTTTTCTTGTGAATAATGACTGATTTGTTCCCAAAATTCCACCTCTAGATGCACCATGTGGTGGCTCATGCCTGTAATCCCAGTACTCTGGGAGGATGAGGTGGGAAGACTGCTTGAGCTCAGAGGTTTGAGACCAGCCTGAGGAAGAGCAAGACTCTGTCTCTATTAAAAGTAGAAGAGCTAGCCAGGCATTGTGAAGGGCACCTATTATTTCAGCTACTCATGAAGCTGAGGCAATGGGATCACTTGAGCCCCAGAGTTTGAGACTCTGTCTCAAAAAACAAAAACAAAATAGATGCACGATAGTTTGGAGCAGGAGTAGGGAAACATTTTCTCTAAAAGACCTGATGGTAAATATTTTAGACTTTGCAGGTCATATGGCTTATGTTACAGCTGTTCACATCTGTCACTCATGCATGAAAGCAGCCATAGACAATAGTACATGAATGAATGAGTATGGCTGTTCCAATAAATTTTTATTTACAAAAACAGACTGTAGGCCAGAGTTAGCTTATGAACCACAATTTGCTTACTCTGGCTTAGAACAATAGTAAGATGTATTCTGTTTGTTACAAGAAAGATATTATAAACTAATATGCCTCATAAACATAGAGGCAAATATTCCTTACAATACTAGCAACTCAATCCAGCAACACGTAAAAAGGATTATATACCATGACTAAGTAGGGTTCACCCCAGAAATTCAAGGTTAGTTTAATATTCGAATCAATAAATATAATTTACCATATGAATAGAATAAAGAAAAATACATCATCTCAATTGTTACAGAAAATAATGAAAAAATTGTGTCTGATAAAAAAAGAAAGTGCATTTGACAAAATTCAATATTCACTAATGATAAAAATACTCAGCAAACCAGAAATAGAAGGAAACATTTCATGTAAAATCTACAGTAAACATACTTACTGGTACAGAGACTAAATGTTTTTCTTGTAAGATCAAGATAAACATGGAAATCCTAATTCCTGATCCCACCACTTGTATAGATATCTTAGTCATTGCAAAGCAGGAAAAAGAAATAGAAGATATGCAAATTAAAAGTGAAGAAGTAAAATCGTTTATTGACATATGAAGTGGATATGTACATTTAAAAAAATTCTAAAGTATCTACAAAAGTATGACTAAAACCAATTAGTGAATTTATAAAGATAATTGAACAGAAAAAAATATATAAACAATTGCATTTCAATATTCTAGCAATAAAAAAATGGGAGTGGAATGTTTTTTAAAAGAGCAATTTATGATATTATCCCAAAACAGGATCTGCTTAGGAATACATTTAATACAATATGAGCAAGACCTGTATGCTGAAAACTATAAAACATTATCAAAGGAAACTGAAGAAAACCTATATAAATTGAGCAAATTATCCCTGAATTACAAGCCTCCAAATTGCTGATATCACTTCTTTTAAAATTCATTTATAGGCTCAATACAATCCTTATCGAAATTCAAGCATGTTCTGTTGTTGAAATTGACAAACTGAATCTGCATTATTGTTATCAGACCAAGAGGGTCCAGCCTCCTGTTGCTGTCAGTCAGTATGCAGAGACAGGGATAGGTCCACCAATCTTTATTAGCAGGTTAGCAATTCTGGAGAACAGTGAGAGTAGCCTCTCCAAGACTGTTCTGTTCTTCCATTTCCAAAACCACAGTTTTATACATAAAAGTTAAAAGCAAGAGCTGTATTAACCCTTACCTTAAACACGGTAATTAAGCAGCAGTAATCACAATAACCTATGACCCAAAATAAATAATCATTGACATAACCCAGGACCCATACAATAACAGTCTAATTCAAAAGTTAATCTCTTAATCAATTGCCCTAAGCTACTCAAATATACACCTTCAGGTTAAAGCTGAACTTACAAAATAACAAGAATAGGAGACATGAGGTAAAGATCATTTAGGTCCTAAACCTACCGGACCAGCTGTGTAGCATTGGCCTTAGCCTAACTGACTCCATCTTATTCTCACTACATGCACTCTTAATATCTGTGGAAATAAAAATAACTATAAAGGTCAAAGCAATTTTAAAATTAAGCTGACAAAAGAAAAGTTGGAAGACTTTATCTGATTTTGAAATTTACTATAAAGCTATATTAATCAAGAACAGGCATATACCAGTAAAAAAAGTCAAGAAATGAGCCAATACATACATAATGGTCAGTTGATTTTCAACAAAACTGCCTTAGAAATTCAATCAAGGAAAAGAGTATTTTCAACAAATGATAGTGGAACTACTAGACAGCCATGTGGGGAAAGAATCAACATCAATCTTTATTTCACACTATATACAAAATATATATAGCATAAAATGTATCAGATATCTAAATGTAGAAGCCAGAAGTACAAAACTTCTATTAATAGAAGAAAACGAAGGTAAAAAGTGTGGCCTTAAATTAAAGAAAGAATTCTTATACAGGATAAAAAATGTATAGACCATTAAAAAAGATTAATAAAATGAGCTTTAGAACAATTAAAAGCTTCTACTTTTGAAAGGCACAATTAAGAAAATGAAAAGGAGGCTGGGCATAGTGGTCACACCTGAAATCCTAGCATTCTGGGGGGCTGAGGTGGGTGGATTGTGTGACCTCAGGCGTTCAAGACCAGCCTGAGCAAGAGTGAGACCCTGTCTCTAAAATTAGCCTGGCACTGTGGCAGATGCCTTTAGTCCCAGTTACTTAGGAGGCTGAGGCCAGGGGATCACTTGGGCCCAAGAATTTGAGGTTGCCTTGAGCAATGATGCCACGGTACTCTACCTGGGACAACAGAATGAGACCCTATCCCCCCTAAAAAAGAAAAAACAAACAAACAAACAAACAAACAAACAAACAGGAAAGGCAAGCCATAGACCAGAAGAAAGTATTAAAAATACATAAATATAATATAGGATTTGTGTCAAGAATATATAAAGAAGTCTTATAGTTCAATAGACTTAATATTATAGAAATCTCATAATTCATTGCAAAAATACCTCACCCCATCACCAAATGTCAAAATGCATGGGTAAAAACTCAAGAAAAGGAGATATTGGAATTATTTATCTCCACAGAAAAGCAAATTAAAACCACACTGAAATGCTACTACACAACTAATTAGAATGAGCAAAATGTAAAGATTGACCATCTACAGTACAAGGAGGAAGTGGAATAAATAAAATTTTCATACATTGGTGTGGGAATGTAAAATAGCACAACCAGTTTGGAAAACTCCTCAGCAGTTTCTTATAAAATTAAACTTTTGCTTACCACATAATCCAGAAATCTTATTCTTAGGTATTTATGCGAGAGAAACTAAAACTTATGTCCATACAAAGACCCGTACACAAATGTAAATAGCATCTTTTTATTTATAATAGTCAGTGCACTACTAATAAACTGGCTGCCCAGGAAAAAAAATCTCTGATTTGCCAGTTTCCTTTGTGTAAATACTCCCAGAAGGGTTGATTTCAAGCTATCCGCCTGACATGAGACAGGGAGTTGAGGAGCAATATACACAATCAGCTCCTAGGGGCCGGTCAAACCAGTGTCAGCAAACTACTAATGTATCACTCAACACTGGAACTAACTCAAATGTTTGTCAACAGGTGAATGGAAAAACACATTGTAGTATAGTTAGTGCAATGAAATTCTATTCAGTGGTGAAAAGAAATAAACTACTGATGCATGCTACGACATGTATGAATCTCGAAGACATTATGTGGAATAGAAGCCAAACACAAAAAAGTACATACCGTATGATTCCAATTATATGAAATTCTAATAAAGTGCACTACTAAAACTAAGTGACTGGAAAGAGATCAATGGTTCTCTGGGTATTGGAGTTAGCTGGGGGTGAAGGTGAATTTTTGATAATTATTTGGGTCAATCTATTAATCAAAACTCACCAAACTGTATTCTTTAAAAATGAGTGAAGTTTATTTTATTTACATTATACATCAATAAAGTTCATTTTTTAAAAAATTTATTTTCTAGCTTTTGCATACAGAGTAGAGTCAACAGAAAAGAAGCCATGCTCTGTGGAATAATTTAAAGAGGTTTATTCTGAGACAAGTGCCAGAGCCAAACCCAAGAAGCCTTGAGCAAGTAAACTCATGGTGGTGGGGTTACCATTTGGTTTTATACATTTTGAGGGAGACAGGAATTACAGGCAAAGTATAAATTAATATGTGGAAGCATACATTGGTTTGACCCAAAAAGGTGGGATGTCTCAAAGTGGAGACTTACAGGTCACAGGCAGGCTTAAAGATTCTTTAGTTGGCAATTGTAGAAAGAGTTAGGCTTTGTGTAATAGACCAGGAATCATCAGAGAGGAAATGCATGAGTTAAGATAAGGATCTGTTAATCAGACAAACTACCAGCACACAGGCCCAGACTTAAGTGGTTTGTTATGTATATTGGGACCTTCATAGCCTTAGGTCTTTTAGTGAGTCAGCCTGTAGGCCAAGGCAGAAAATTCTTTGAGTTCAGGACCCCATTACTACTAATAACAGAAAAAAATAGCCAAAGGGTCATGGCAAGCAACTGTATTCCCAACTACTCAAGAGGCTGAGGCAGGAGATAGTTTGATCCTAGGAGTTTGAGGTCACTATAAGCTTGGCTGACACCATAGGACTCTAGCTTGGGCAACAGAGTGAGGCACTGTCTTAAATAAGTAAATACATAAAATAAAAATAGATGAGTGAACACAAATTCCAATTACTAATTTCCTATTTTTTTTTTTTTGTAGAGACAGAGTCTCACTTTATTGCCCTCCGTAGAGTGCCATGGCATCACACAGCACACAGCAACCTCCAACTAGTTTTGGAGTTCAAAGAATGAAACCACAGACCATGAGGATCAGCCACAGGACAGACTTTATTGACAGGAAAAGACTGGTAGAAAGATTGATAAGCAAAAGGGGGAAACAGAACCTATGGCAGCTAAGAAGGTGAACCAAGTGATAGCTATCCCCCCAAGTCTTCAGTCTAGAAGGTTTAAAGGCTGCTTTTCCTATCTTGTGGGTAAGGGGTCTTGGGGCAGTGTGTCACAATTGGCGATTGGTCTGCAGACATAAAATAATCCTAAAATTAGTACAGGAATTCAGCCCTTGAATTTTTTGTTTCAGGCAAGGAATTAGGGTATGTGCTCCCTACTCAAGGAGGAACTGCCCACAAAGGATAGCCTGTTTGTGCCTAAAGATGGGGGGCTGTGATGAGACCGATTTCTGAGCTCACCCGGGCCTAGAAAATGGGGGGAGGGGATCCCTGTCCATCCCTGAGTTGGGAAACCCTGTACCAGTAGTAATACCTTCCTCTAGTTTATGTCCATTAATCTGACTTTCTATTACTGGAAGAACTTAGCATTATTTGCAAAATCAGAACTATAAATACGTACTCTTAGAGCATTCATAAAAAATAAACAAGAGTAGCTTTCTCACCCTGGGAAAGCCCATTGTTAGTGTATCTCTAGCTATAAAAGGTATCCTTCAAGCTCTCCTGTTTCTATACAGTCTCTAAATTGATTTTCTATTTGACGTTCCTTCCTGACCACCCATTCTCTCTTCATGTGGTATACACAGTGTAGATATAATATTCACCATATACCATCTGAAACAATCAACTTACACAGTAATAATAAAATATCTAAGATTTGGATACCTCAGCAGAAAGTTAGGTATTTAACCCACAGAAAGCTAGTAAAGTAATTAATACAAAAGCACTTATAGCACTTACTAGGTGTCAGGAACTGTTCTATTAGGTTTATATTAAATTAACCTGTTTGATTTTCACAACAACTATCTCAAGTAGGTATATCATCATGATCCTTATTTTACTATGGGGGAGACTGCAGCACAAAGTAATTATCTTGTCTAAGGTCACCCAACTAGTGAGTTGTGAGAGCTGGAATTGTTCGGGGTCAGGGGTCCTGGTATCCTGAGCCCAGTTGACCTGGTTTGATTACTCAAGCTCAACAGAGCCATGAGGGTAATTGAAAGCAAAAATGAATGGAAACAGAAAATGAAACTGGAGCAGCACAGGCAGCATGAGTAGAAAGAAAAAGTAACCTGCACAAGTTTCAGTGTAACTGAGAGAGGATACCCAGGACAAGTAAGGTCTAAAAGAGCAGAGGTCTTCTAGAGTGGTGACTGTGGCTCAAGGAGTAGGGCACTGGCCCCATATACTGGAGGTGGTGAGTTCAAACATGGCCCTGGCTAAAAACTACAAAAAAACCCAAACAAACAAACAAACAAACAAAAAAAAAAAAAAACAGAGGTCCTCTCAAGGAGACTCCAAGGATACACCTGTGAGGTCCTCCCCATGGTGACTGAGCTCTTATGAATTTGTGGAAACTTAAATTCCTGGGACCTGGAAAGTAACACTTGCTTCTGTAAAAGCCTGCAGTTCTGTAAAAGCTGGAGCCAGCTTCTCCAACTTGATTCAAACTGACCCATGAGAAAGGTACACATGGGCTGGAACTTTTTGACTGGGGATAAAAAAGAGAAGACAGCCAGTTAGAGAGTGTGGCCATTTTGAATTCTTCTGTGCCATTGCTCTGTTAGCTGGAATAAAGTCCTTCATCTTTTAAACACAGTGTTTAGGTGTTCGTTCTCTCCACTGGGCCTCATCTTCCTGCAACATAACAAACAGAAATTTTATTTAAGAAAAACAAAGAGAATGCTTAGAGCATTTTCAAAGAGGTGGGAGGGACAGCAAAGGCCATGCAGAGGTATAAATACCTTCTTTCTCTTTGTTTTAAATTGGTTGCCAACTTTTCCTTTGGCCTCTCTTGGCCTCTAAGTATTATTGCCCTTTTCTATTGGTCATTGGTTATTATCTCTTTCTATTGGTCATTGGTTACCTAGATTACCTCATATCCACATTCCTATGGGCCCTCCAGACTTCCTGTTTTCACAGGCCAGTCCCTTTCTTATAGTCCCTTCTCAGGGATTCAAACACCTTTGCTTACAAAGAATTTTCTTCTTCAAGTTACAGAAAATTTATAATAAGTACAAAAGCAAGTCAGTTTTGTGGCAAAGACTAAATGAAAGCAAACATTGTTCTTTTCACTGGAGCCATACAAGCCAAGACTTTGAACAATATGTACAACACAACCCAATTACTACATATCACACACATCAATGAATAGATACATAAAAATCACTTTAAAGACTTCAAAGATAAAAACTTAAATGTCCACAAAGATTATCTCTTTTTGGTTAAATTCTATATCATCTTTGTTCCTTCTTCATTCATTTCTTTATTTTCCAAATGTCATACTAATATGTATTATGTTTATAATGTAAAAAAAAGTCAATGTCTTTTCAATTATGCATGGATTTTAAGTATGTTAAATGTTTCCTGGCATTCTATGGTATTAAAGAATCTTTGCAGTAAGTCAAAAGTTGTCTTTTCACAAACTACATCATGGTAAAGGGCAAGGATCATTCAAGTTATCACTGGTATGGTACCTGTTTTACAGAATAATTTCATATACTATTTTTTAAAATTTCAAATTAACACGAGAGTACAACTTTTATACCACTAATAATGTTTTGATTTTGTGAATTTTTACAGCCAAGGATGGCTTTTAACCAAATGCTGCAAACAACATATGACAATCAAATTATTTTTCTATACACTTCAGAAAGGAGATAGATTAACTGAAAATTTATATGCAATAGCATGGGAGTAATTATATGTACTAAGCCAAATTTACTTATGATAATAGATTTAATGTACAATTTTAATAAAGGCATTAAAGAAATTGGGAAATTTGAAGAACATCTAATCATTTCTGAATTATAATTGTAAATGAGTACAGATGACCCAATCTGCTTACGTAAATGGTAATTATTAATTTAGCAATTGTACAAATGAGCTCAAAACATGAACTACAATAATTACAGTACAAACCAATAACTTCCTTGTCTGCCATTTACACAAATGAGTAAATTATGTGAGAAATGTTTTCTCTATGCTTTGAAAGCCAATGTAAATTTAAGAACACAGGGAAATTATTAGCATAATTAAAACTAATAGGTATACACAAATATGGAAAACAAACAACTGAATTTGTAAAGCTTGAACATTTCATTCTATTTTAAATCTTAATATCATGCATCTTTCACTGCAGCTGTAATGAATAATGAATCCTAGAAAATAATAGGGCCTCCTGTAGTAAGTTACTATCTATGTTAGTAGTTTTTAAAAGCATTGTGCACGTGACTGATGTTGAGAGTTTGTGGAGGAAAAAAGGGAGATGGGAGAGAATATTAGAAAATTTCAGTATTTAGATCCATTCATTGTGTGTGTTGTGGCAGGGGACCGTGATAAAGCACAAAATCTCTGTCAATTAAGGAATAGTAGAGCCCAGAAAGTTCCAGAAATGATGGTGGCAATAGAACAGGTGGACTGGAAATGGAGCCTGGGCTTTGGGACATTGGATCCAGGAGTCCCCAGTGTCTCTCGGCCCACACCTGTCTCTATGCACTCTAGCGTCCATTTGCAAACCTAGCTCTAGTCTGCCCCTGAAAATAGTCCCACTTTGGCCACAGTGAAACCAATCCATCCTTGGGTGGGCGCCTGTTGTGGAGAGCTGGGGACTTTAGATGCTACAGGTACAGAAGAGTTCAAGATTCCTGTCACCATCTTGGCGTGTGTTCTTCCAACCCAGATAGGCTGAGGTGCAGGGGAGCTTGTTGGCTGGCCCACTCGGCCCTAACCCCAACACTCGCCCTTATGACCTTGCAGCCAAAGGAGGGCAATAGGCTGGGCCTGCAGAGAGCGAAGGCACTGGAGCTGCAGCCTGGTGATAGGTCGAAAAGCCGCCAGGGGCTCTCCCCAGGGGCCACCTCTGTTCTAGCAGCCAGCACTCCTGTTGGCTAGGGCAGCCTACCAAAGCACCGACCCTACTTCCTGCACCAAAGCCGGAACTCACTAGTGTTCACGCGGAGCTTCAGAATGCCAATTTGGGAAGTTAACAGAAGCTTCTGGCCCAGCAAGATTGCTCAAGTCTATAACCTCTGGACTTTGGGAGGAGGCCAAGGTGGGAGAATTTCTTGACTCTAGGAGTTCAGGATCAGCAGATCCCATCCCTAAAAAATGATAATAATTTTATAAAAGAAGTTATCTAGGTGTGGTTGCATGTAGTTTTAGCTACTTGGGAAGCTTGAGCCCAGGAGTTGAAGGCTGAAGTGATGGTGCCACTGCACTTCAGTCTGGGAGACAGAGTGAAATCCTGTCTCTAAATAAAACCCCAGAAGCTTCTCAGATCCCAGATATAACACCTGACCTTTCTACATCTCAGTTTACTAATTATTTTCTAAAGGAGGACAGTAATAGAGCCTACTTTAAGGTTGTTTTTTAAGATGCAGTGATGTTTTATGTGTGTGTGGCACACATAATATATCACCATCATCATCATTATATGTATATATAACTCAAATTACAGAAGAGATAGAATACTGTCCAGTTAATAGCCTGATGAAACCTAAAATAAACTAGGATGACATTTTTAAAATTACAAGATATCTCACCTTCAGAAAAAGTGCATAAAGTGTATGTAAAATTCACAACAGTGCTTTTCTAACTTTATTTTTTTTTAGTTTATTTTCTTTCTTGTAATTTGTGTGAATTTGAGAGGTATGAGTGCAATTTTGTTATATGGATATGTTGCATAATGGATGTAAAGTCAAGGCTTTTAGTGTAACATCATCTGAATGATGTAGCTTGTATCCATTAAGTAATTTTGCCATCTCTCCTCCTCTCCCACCCTTCCAAGTGTCCAGTGTCTATTATCCCACACTCTGTACACATTATTTAGCTCCCACTTATAAGTGCGAATGTGTGGTATAATTGATTTTCTGATTCTGACTTGTTTTACTTGATAATAGTATCCGTGTTGCTGCAGAAGACATGATCTCATTCTTTTTTATGTTGAATATATGTACTTCAGTGTGTGTGTGTGTGTCTACATACACCCCACACTTTCTTTATCCAATCATCTACCAGTGAACACTTAGGTTGATTCCATATGAGTGCAGCTATCTTTTTAGTATAATAATTTCTTGTCCTTTGGGTAAATACAGAGTAGTGGGATTTCTGGGTCAAATGGTAGTTCTATTTTTAGTTCTTTATACTTCTCAAACTTTAATATGCACAAGAATTACCAGGAGATCTGTTGAAATGCAAGTCTAGGGTAAAGCCTGACATTTGGCATTTCTAACAAATGGCCATTGCTTTGGGTAGCAAAGGGTTGAAATAATAAATATAAATGAAACACCCATGTAGTTAACATCCTCATCAAAAAGAGCATGATGTCATTTCAGAGACTCCATTGCCAAATCCCAGGTCCTTAATATTAACCTCATGGAGAATTAATGGTTTAGCCCTTATCTTTTGAGTTAGTTAATCATTATTACTTTGAGTACTTGTATATGATGTGAGGTAGGGGTCAAAGTTGTTTCTTTTGTAATACTTGTGGAAATCCAGTTATATCAGAATTATCTGTTAAAGAAGTTGCTCTTTCTGCATGAATGAACATGGCATCCTTTTAGAAAATCAATTCACTGTAGATATAAGGGTTTATTTCTGGACTCTCAGTTCTACTGTATTGGCCTATATGTCTATCATTATGTCAGCATTATATTTGAATTTTTTTTTAACTTTAAAGGAAGTTTTGAAGAAAGGAACTTTTGAAACAAGGAACTCTACAGCCTCAAACTTTGTTCTTTTTCAAGATTGTTTTGGCTATTTGGGGTTCTGTGACAAAAATCATATTGAATCTATAAACCGTTTTAAGTTGTATTAATTGACATCTTAAAGGTATTAAGTCCTCCTATCCATGAACATTGGATGTCATTCCATTTATGTAGGTCTTTTAAAATTTCTTTCAGCTGTATTTTGTAGTTTTCAGTGTATGAGTATTTTCTTCTTTGGTTAAATTCATTCATAGCTATTTTATTTTTTTATATCTATTGTAAATGAAATGGCTTTCCTAATTTTCTTTTCAGATTGCTCATTGCAGGTGTATAGATGCACAATTGATTTGTCTGTTGATCTTGAACTTTGCAACTTTGCTGAATTTATTAGCTCTAATAGTTTTTTTATGAATTCTTCATGGTTTTCTGTATATAGAATCATGTCATCTGCAAATAGAGATACTTTAATTCTTTTTCCCCTACTTTGAATGTCTTTTATTATTTATTTTTCTTGCCTACTAACTCTGGCTAGAACTTTCAGTACAATGTTGAACAGCCACAGTTAAAGTTAGTGCCCTTGTTATGTTCCTGATCTTAGGGGGAAAACTTTTAGTTCTTCAATATTGAGTATGATGTTGTGGAGGATTTTTAAAATAAATGTCTTTTATCATGCTGATAAAGTTCCCTTTTGTGCGTAGTTTTCTGAGTGTTTTTATCATGAAAGTGTATGAGATTTTGTCAAATGCCCTTTTTGTGTCAATTGAGATAATCCTGAGAATTTTATTTTCATTCTGTTAGTGTGGTACATTGATTGATTTTATTATGTTGAACCTCATTTACATTCCTGAGATAAAATATCACTTGGTTGTGTTGTATATAGTTCAAATATGCTACTTGATCAATTGTTAGTATTTCTTTCTTTCTTTTTTTTTGCAGTTTTTGGCCAGGGCTGGGTTTGAACCCACCACCTCCAGCATATGGAGCCGGTGCCCTACTCCTTTGAACCATAGGCACTGCCCTCAATTGCTAGTATTACATTGAAGATTTTTGCATCTCTATTCAGAAGGGATATTTGTCTATAATTTTCTTTTGTTGGAATATCTTTACCTGCCTTTGATATCAATGCAATGCCAAACTTACGGAATAATTTAGAAAGTGTTCCCTTGTATTTTGTTAAAGAATTTGATAAGAATTGGTGTTAATTATTTTTTAAGTATTTGATAGAATTTAGCAGTGAAGCCACTTAATTTTGGCTTTTCATTATTGGGAGATTTTTGAATACTGATTCGATTTCTTTGCATATTAAAGTCTGTTGAGAGTTTCTATTTCTTTATGTGTCAGTTTAGATATTTTGTTTCTAGAAAGTTGCCATTTTCATTTAGGTTATCTAGTTACTAAATGCTAATATAATTTTTATAAGTCCTTTTTATACCTGTAAGGCTAGCAGTAATATTCCTACTTTTATTTCTGATTTTAGTTATTTGTGTATTCTGTCTTTTTATCTTTGTCAGTGTATCTAAAGGTTTGTTAATTGTGTAGGTCTTTTCATAGAACCAACTTTTGGTTTCTTTGATTCTCACTATTGCTTTTTGCTTCCCTATTTTATTTATCTGTAATTTGATCTTTATTATTCCCTTCTTTCACCTCGGATTTAGCTTGCTCTTGGTTTTTAATAGTTCAAGTGCAAAGTTGGGTTATTGCTTTCAGATCTTGCTTATTTATTTATTTATTTTTGAAAGAGCGTCTTGCTCTGTTGCCTGGACTAGAGTGTGGTGGTAACATCATAGCTCACAGCAATTTGTGCCTCTTAGGCTGAAGCAGTCTCCCTCCTTCAGGCTAGTTATGTGATACCAGATTGGCTATTTTTTTCTGTTTTTAGTAGACATGGGATCTTGGTCAGGCTGGCTTCAAACTCCTGACCTCAAGGGATCCTTCGGCCTAAACGTCCCCAGAATGCTAGGATTATAGATGTGAGCCCCAGATCCTGGCCCTTTCTTCCTTTTTAAACGTAGATATTTGTAGCCATACATTTACCTCTGAGCACTGGTTTCACTGCATCTCCTAAGTTTTAGTATGCTGTGTTTTCATTGTGATTCATCTCTAAGTAATTTTCTTCTTTGACCATTTGGTTAAGACTGTGCTGTGTAATTTCCACATATTTGTGAATGTTCTAGTTTTCCATCTGTTATTGATCTAAAGCCTCCTGCCATTGTGGTTGGAAAAGATACTTTGTATTATTTCAGTCTTTTAAACTTTGTTGAGATTAGTTTTGTGACATAAGATATGGTTGGTCTATCCTGTATTGTTTTCTACATATTCTTGAGAAAAATGTATTCTACTGTTGAGTGTATCGTTCTATATAATTCCATAGTTCTCATTGATTGTTGTTTAAGTCTTTTATCTCCTTATTTCCTTATTTTCCTTATTTTTTTTATTAGAATTATAAAGAAAGCTTTTAAAAAGCTAGTGCATAAGTTTCTTACTACATATACCTAGGAGTGGAATTGCTATACATAGGATAGGAGCATGTTCAATTTAACTAGCCAATGAGTCTTTTCTGAAGGGCCTATATGAAGGTTCCTATGAAAGTTTTGAAATGGATGGTGCTATGGTCCATTATTTCACTTCCAAGAAATACAGTCAACAGCTATGTCCTTTCTGATTCACATGTGAAAGTTTCAACTTACTCGGGTTATCTGTGTTGCTGGAGGGCTTCATTTGTTTCCATTTGGGTAGCACTCAGTCAGCATCAGCTATGGAGTTGGGAAGAGAGCACTTTTGCACAATGATTTTCTATGAGTTTATAAGTGGGTTAAATTAATCTCAAATCCTTGAGCATTTGCTTTTGGGGACCTTACTCCTTCCCACATGACAATTTTTCAATCGCTTAAATAATTTAGAAGATGCCAAACCTTACTGAAGTGTAAAGAGAGGAGTGGGCATCCTGGCAATCTCAGGGACTGAGGAAAACATCACCACTGTGGAAAGAATGGGTTGCACAAACAAAGTGACATTTAAGGACATTGGGTGGCACTAGACATTGAATTGCTGGGAGTGTATAAAATCCTACATGATTATCTTCAAGTCAGGAAAGTTTCATCCTGATGGATGCCTCACACTTTGCCAGATGAGTAACAATGCATTTCTTTTGAATGGTGTGAAGAAATGCTGGTCAAATTCAACAGAGGCAAGTCTAGACGCATTTCTGATATCACTACAGGTGATGAAACCTGGGTTTCATAGAGAGAATAAGAATCAGTTGACAGTGTGGACTTTCCTGATGAAAATCCACCAACAAAAGTAAAGCAACCCTGAAATGTCAAAGAAAATGGTGGCAACTTTCTTCCCCCGAAGTGGTCATATTGCACCTGTTCCTCTGGAGGAAGGGAGGACTGTTAGTATGCAGTGGTATAGAGCAGTCTGTATGTCTACCAAATGGTTTTGAAAAGCTTCAAGAATGGTGACCAAGGATAGGACTATGGGAGAGAGAACATCTTGCACCATGATAATATGTCTGCTCACACAGCCAAGAGAACCACTCAGTTCCTGGGGTTCACAGAGGTTAACATCATGGCTAATTCATCCTATAGTCCTGACCTATCTCCATGTGATTATTTCCTGTACCCTATAGTAAAAACTTGCATGCACAGAAGAAGGTTCTCTACCCCTGAAGAAGCTGTTCATGTCGATGAAATTGAGCTTACAGCACTTAAGAAAATGACTGGAGGCCAGGCGTGGTGGCTCACATGGATAATTGCACTTTGGGAGGCCGAGGCGCGTGGCTCACTTGAGCTTAGGAGTTCAAGATCAACCTGAGCAAGAGCAAGACCTGGTCCTTAAAAATAGCCAGGTGTTGTTGTGGGCACCTGTAGTCCAAGCTACTTAAGATGTTGAAGCAGGAAGATCACTTGAGCACAAGAGTTTCAGGTTGCTGTGAGCTATGAGGCCACAGCACTCTACCCAGGGTGACAGGGTGAGCCTCTGTCTCAAAAAGAAGAAATGAGTGGAAGGAGTGTTTTCAAAAATGGTTTTAAAAGTACATAGAATGTCATAGCAATTTCCTTGAACAAAAATAGTGATCAAAATGATTTTACATTAATTAATTTTTGTATACCTCAAAACTTTCATAGTGTCCTTCATATCAATTTAGGTTCCCATCTTCAGTGTATAGTAAGAGCTCCCAGTGCACCATAGCCAAACAATAGTCAGACATTTTAGTTTCTGTAATATGGTGATTGTGTTATGATGTCTTCTTGTGGATTTGATTTTTATTTCTCTAACTACCATGTGTTATGTTTACCACTTTGTCTTTCTTTTCTCTATTTTAGTTTCTCTCATGTTCCATCATTTCCCTCAACCCATCTACTAAGCCATATAACAGGACTTACCTAGAGCAAAACACTTACTAGGTGCTCACTATTATTATACAATTTACTTTTAGAGTCAAATTGGCATTCAAATTTCAGCTTTGCTTCCAATATAGTATTTAACAAATGTTTTTTAAACTTGTTATTTTGAAGTAAAGAAAAATGTGTAGGGAGATCCTGTGTACCTTTAATTCCAGTTTCTCCTATGGTTATGCCTTACATAGTTATTGTATAATATGGAAACTGGAAGCTTGACCTTGCACAATGCATATATATGTCACTTTATAGCATGTAGATTCATATAACCAAAACAGCAATTAAGGTCTAGACCTATTCCATTGCCATAAAAATCTCTCTTCTGCTTCCCCTTTACAACCACACCCACATCACTTTTCCATCATTCCTAGCCTTGGAAATCACTAATCTATTTCCTCTCTCTATCATTTTGTTTTTCCATGAATGTTATATGAATTGAATCACACATTGCATGCTCTTCCTAGATTGACTTTTGTCACCCAGCATAATTCCTTGGAGATTTATCCAACTTGTTGTTTGAATCAGTAGTTTACTCCTGTTGATCAATGAGTAGTACTCCATGCTATGGATGTACCACGGTTTGTTTAACTGTATGCCTATAGAATGTCTTGGTTGTCTCCAGTTTGGAGAGGTAATGAATAAAGCTCCTAAGAACTTTCATGTACAGTTTTTTATGTGAACATTAACTTTTTCTTGGGAATAAATGCCTGCTAGTACAATAACTGGGTCGTATGGGCAGTTTGTTTTAGTTTTAAAAGGAACTGCCAATTTTTCAGAAAGACTATACCATTTTACATTTCCACAAATAATGTCTGAGTGATCCAGTTTCCCCCACGTCCTTGTTAGTACTGGTGTTTCTTTCTTTTTTTAAAATCATTTTAGTTCCCTAAATAGAACATAGAGATTTCTCAATGTGGTTTCAATTCAAATTTTCCTAATGGCTAATGATGCTGAACATCTTTCCATGTGCTTATGTGCCACCATCTTTACTAAGGTATCTATTCAGATCTTTTGCCCTTTTTTAAATGTTTGTTTTCTCATTATGAAGTTTTGAGTTCTTTATATATTCTAGGTAATATTTATTTGACAGTATGAAGTTTGCAAATATTTTCTCCCACTCTATAGCTTGCCTTTTTATCTTCTTAATAAGGTTTTTCATATGTCAAAGGTTATTTTTCTGAGGTCTACAATATATTTCCCTCTTATGGGTCAGGATTTTTGTGTCAAGTCTAAAATCTTTTCACCTAGCTGTAGCTCCTAATGATTTCTTCCTATTGTAAAAAAAGCTTTATGTTGCATTTAAGTCTATAATCCATTTCAGATTGATTTTCAGATACAGTGTGAAGTATGACTCAGAGTTGCCCTTTTTGCCCATGGACGTCAAATTGCTTCAGCACTATCTGTTAAAAAGGCTATTCTTTCTTCCTTGAATTCCTTTTGTACCATTGACAAAAGTAAGTTGGAGCTGAATGTGGTGGCTCATGCCAGTAACCCCAGCATTTGGGGAGGCCAAGGTGAGAGGGTTGCATGAGTCCTTGAGTTTGAGGCTGCAGTGAGCTATGATGGTGCTGCTGCACTTCAGCCTAGATGATAGAGTGAGACCCTGTCTTCAAAGTAATGATTATAATTATAACAATAAATTTGGCATTTTTTGTGGCTTTATTTCTGGGGTATCTATTCTGTTCCATTAACCAGTGTGTCTATCTCTCTACCAGTACTACTCTGTCTTCACTACATAGCTATATAGCAAGCTTTAATATTGAATTCAATTATTCTATCTACTTTGTTTTAAATTAGACATTAATATGAGGGAACAAGCAATTAGG
Organism: Galago senegalensis; assembly: GCA_963575145.1. Lineage (NCBI taxonomy): Eukaryota > Metazoa > Chordata > Mammalia > Primates > Galagidae > Galago > Galago senegalensis. The sequence continues at coordinate 47,159 of CAUYTI010157509.1, read as the reverse complement.
TTAAAATGTTTGTGTTTGTTAAGTAAAGTCCCTGTTGTAGTTGTGACCCTCACCCAGGAGGTATGCCATATACTCTTACATTGTGTCCATTAGGTGAGTACACACCAATCCCCCTCTTTCTTCCCCCTACACCATCCCCAACTAGAATTAAATTGAGTTTTTCTTTTGCATGCATATGTATTAGTCTACTGGTTTCATATTAGTATTAAGTACATTGTATGCTTGCATTTCTATTCTTATGATACTTTACTAAAGATCATGTTCTCCAACTCTATCCAAGTTAATATAAAAGAAAGTATCCATCTTTTTATGGCTGAATAGTCTTCTATGGTATACATATACCACAATTTATTAATCTGCTCATGGGTTGATGAATACTTGGGTTGATTTTGCATCTTGACAATTGTAAATTGAAGTGCTCCTGTGGTGCAGTTGGTTGGCACATGGCATTGATATCATAACAATTGTAAATTGAGCTGCAATGGAGATCTAGTGTAAACGTCTTTATGATAAAATGAGTTTTTGCATAGATGCCTAGTAAAGGGACTGCAGCATCAAATGGAAGGTCTACTTTTAGTTCTTTGGGGATTCTCCATACTTCTTTCCAAAGAGGCTATATTAGTTTGCAGTCCCACCAACTGTGAAAGTGTTTCCTTCCTTCCAAATCCACACCAGCATCTGCAGCTTTGGGTTTTTGAAATTTGGGCTATTCTTACTTGGGTTACGTGATATCTCAGATTTTGATTTGCAGTTCTCTGATATATTGGGGATAATGATCATTTTTTTTCATATGTTTATTGGCCATTCATCTATCTTCAGAGAAGGTTCCATTCATGTCTCTTACCCAATGGTCAATGGGATTCTTTGTTCTTTTTATGTTGATTTATTTTAGTTCTCTTTAGATTCTAGTTATCAACCTAGAATTTGTAACATGCAAATATCTCTTCTCATTCTATAGGTTGTCTAGGTACTTTAATTCTTGTGTCTTTAGCTGTGCAGAAACTTTTCAGCTTAATTAAGTACCATTTGTTTGTTTTGGTTATTTGAACTTCCAATGAATTCTTCTTCATAACATCTTTCCCCATGCCAACATCATCAAGAGTTTTTCCCATGCTTTCTTTGAGGATTTTTAAGATTTCATGTCTTAGATTTGAATCTTTTATCCACCTTGAGTCAATTTTTGTCATTGGTGAAAGGTGTGGGTCCAGTTTTAGTATTTTACACGAGGGTATCCAGTTGTCCTAGCACCAGTTATTGAATAGGGGATTCTTTTACTGAATGTATGCTTTTGTTTGGTCTATCAAAGATCAGATGGCAATAAGAGGCTGGTTTTATCTCTAGGTTGTCTATTCTGTTCCATATGTCTATGTCTCTATTTTTGTTTCAGTATCAGGTTATTTTGATCACTATCAGCTTGTAATATAACCTGAAGTCTGGTAAAGTGATGGCTCCAGGTTTGTTTTTGTTACTAAGAATTGCCTTAGCTACAAAGGGTTTTGTCTGGTTCCATACAGAATGAAAAATAATTTTTTTGAGTTCTTCAAAGTATGATGTTTGTATTTGAATGAGGATTGCATTAAATCTATAGATTGCTTTGGGTATTCTTCTCAGCCAAGAGCCTGGTATTTTCTTCAATTTGCTAAATTCTTCTGCTATTTTTTTTCCTTAGGGTTTCATGATTCTCTTTATAGAGATCCATCACTTCCTTTGTTATATATATTCCCAGGTATTTCATTTGCTCTGAAGCTACTGTGAAGGGTATTGTTTCCTTTTTTGTGTTTCTCAATTTGACTGTTATCGGTGTATGCAAAGGCTACTGATTTGGGACAATGATTTTATATCCTGAGACATTACTGTATTTCTTAATCACTTCCAGGAGTCTTGTGGTTGAGTCTTTGGGATTTTCTAAGTATAAGATTATATCATTGCTAAAGAGAGAGAGTTTGACCCTGTTTGGATACCCTTAATATCCTTCTTTTGACTGATTTCATTGGCTAAAACTTTTAGAACTATGCTGAGTAGTGGTGGTGATGGTGGACATCATCATTTGTCTGATTCCAGTTCTAAGTGGAAAATCTTTCACTTTTATTCCATTCAATATGATATTGTCATAAATGGCTTCAAGCAATGTATGAAATGTGCCATCTATGCCTATTTTCTTAAGCATTCTTGTTAGAAGAGGATGTTGAATTTTGTTGTTTTTTTTTGTTTTTTTTTTTTTTTTTTGAGACAGAGCCTCAAGCTGTCCCCCTGAGTAGAGTGCCATGGCATTACAGCTCACAGCAACCTCCAACTCCTGGGTTCAAGCGAGTCTCCTGCCTCTGCCTCCCAAGTAGCTGGGACCACAGGCGCCCGCCACAACGCCTGGCTATTTTTTGGTTGCAGCCATCATTGTTATTTGGCGGGTCCAGGCTGGGGATTTGAACCCACCACCTTAGATTTATGTGGCTGGCGCCCTAGCCGGTTGAGCTATAGGCGTGGAGCCAGGATGTTGAATTTTGCCAAATGCTTTTTAGCAGTTATTGAGAGGATCATATGGTCTTTGTTTTTACTTCTATTTATGGGGTTAATTGAATTGATGGATTTGTGTATGTTAAACCAACCTTGCATCCTTTGGATAAAGACTACTTGATCATGTCTAATTTTTTAAAATGTGTAGTTGTATTCTATTTGCTAGGATTTTACTGAGTATTTGTGCATCAATATTCATTAGTGAAATTGGTCTGTAGTTACCCTTTTTTGTCGGGTCTTTTCCTGGTTTTGGTATCAGGGTGATGTCTGCTTCATAGAATGTGTCAGGGAAGATTCTTTCCTTCTCATTGTTTTGGAATAGGTTCTGCAGTATAGGTACAAACTCTTCTTTGAAGGTTTGATAGAATTCTGGTGTGAAGCCATTAGTCCCAGGGATTTTTGTTGTTGTTGTTGGGAGCTTTTTTATTGTTTCTTCCATTTCAGTGCTTGATATTGGTCTGTTTAAGGCAGGGGTCCTCAAACTTTTTAAACAGGGGACCATTTCACTGTCCCTCAGACCAATGGAGGGCTGGACTGTGGGCCCTGGGATGAGTTGGATGCTAAGCAGGACAGGTAGCGGTGGCAAAAACACCCGGTGGGCCAGATAAATGTCCTAGGCAGGCTGCATGTGGCCTGTGGGCTGTAGTTTGAGGACACTTGGTTTAAGGGATCTATTTCTTTCTGGTGAAATCTAGGGAGGTTGTGTGATTCCAGGTATTGGTTGATTTCATCCACATTGTGAAATTTCTGGGTAGAGAGGTTTTTTGTAATAATCAAAAATAATCTCTTGTATCTCTGTGGTATCTGTTGTTATTTGCCATTTTTTGTTTCTGACTGAGATTATTAAAGATCTTACTTTTCTATTTTTTGTTAATTTAGCCAAATATTTATCAATTTTGTTTATCTTTTTGAAGAACCAACTTTTTGTTTCATTTTCTGAATTATTCTTTTGTTTTAAATTTTGTTTCTGATTTAATTTTGGTTATTTCTTTTCTTCTAGGTTTGGGTTTGGATTGTTCTCCCTTTTCCATTTTCTTGAGATGATTCATTAGGTTGTTGATATATGCTCTGTCTGTTTTTTTGGATGTGGGAGTCTAATATGATAATTTTCCTTCTATGGACTGCTTTTCCAGTGTCCCACAGGTTTTGGTAGCTTGTGGCCTCTTTGTCGTTATTTTCAAGGAATCATAATTTCCTTCTTTATCTCCTTCTTGATCCAACTGTCATTCAGCATAAGATTGTTTAGTTTCCTTGACTTTGTGTGGGGATGAAAGCTTTTGTTGGAGTTCAGTTCCACCTTTTTTGCCTTTGTGTTCTGAAAAGATACAAGGTATAATTTCAATTCTTTTAACTTCCTTGAGGTTTGACTTGTGTTTCAAGATATGATCAATTTTGGAGTATGAGCCATGGCCTGATGAGAAGAATGTGTACACATTAGCTTTAGGGTGGTATGTTCTGTATATGTCTATTAAGCCCAATTGTTCTGGGGTCATATTTGAGTCCCTTGTTTCTTTGTTTAGTTTCTGTTTAAAGAATCTGTCCATTTCTATCAGAGGGGTGTTAAAATCCCTAGCTATTATGGTGCTGTATGATATAATATTGTTCAGACCAGTTAGGATTCTTTTCATAAATGTGGGAACATTTAAGTTGGGTTAATCTATATTTAGAATTGAAATGGCTTCTTGTTTGTATTGTTCCTTTGACCAATATATAGTTTGTCTTTCTCTACTTTTGATTCTTTAAATCCACTTGTATCTGAAAATAAGATTGTTACTCCTTCTTTCTTTCTTCTGACTTCTATTTGCCTGAAATATTGTTTTCTAACCCTCCACCCTGAGTCTTGTTTTGTCTTTTAAGGTTAGGTGTGTTTCCTGGAGATACCATACAGATCAGTGGTTCTCAACCTTCCTAATGTTGCAGTCCTTTAATATAGTTCCTGTGGGTTGTGACACATAGGTTGAGAACTGCTGATGTAGATGGTTTGTGCTTTTTTATCCAGTCAGCCAGCCTGTGCCTCTTTAGTGGAAATTTCAAGCCATTCACATTTATTGAGAGAATGGATAACTATGGTGAAGTTCTATTCATCTTATTTTGTGAAGGTCAATTGCTCAGTTTTATTCCTTGCACCATTGTGGAAACTAGTTTTTGTTCTTTAGTTTCTGGGTGTCTACTTTTCTGGCAGGCCATTGGGTTGGTCAGTGTGAAGAATGAGTCTGAGTATTGCCTGCAGAACTGTCTTGTTGTGGTGAATTTCCTGAATGTTTGCATGTCAGTAAGAAAATTTATTTCTCCATTGATTTTGAAGTTTAGCAGGATACAGAATCCCTGGCTGAAAATTGTTTTGTTTAAGAAGGTTAAGCATAGATTCCACCCTCTTCTGGCTTGAAAAGTTTTAGGTAAAAAGTCCGCTGCCACTCTGATGGATCGGCCCCTATAAGTCAATATGTGCTTACTCCTGGCTGCTTGCAGAATTTTCTCTTTCATTTTGACCTTGGCCAGCTTCATATCAATGTGTCTAGGAGATGCTCTGTGCTGAGAGGAATCAGGGTTTGATATCCGTCTAAAAGGAGTGTGTCAGAATCTTCAGTGGTGCTCGAGAAATTTTCATTTAAGATATACTCCAGTAGAGCTTCCATTCCTTTGGGTCATTCTTCTTCCCTTTCAGGGATACTTGATATTTGTATGCTTGAACACTTTGTGAAGTTCCATAATTCTCTAAACAAGTGTTCTGATTTTACTCTCTTCTTTTTTGTCTCTTTAAATGTCTGAGTTAGCTCAAGAGCCTTATCCTCTAGCTCTGAGATTCTTTCTTATTCATGGTCTAATCTGTTATTGATAGTTCCTACTGCATCTGTTTGTTTGTTTGTTTGTTTGTTTTTGTTTTGTTTAGTAGGCCTGGGCCAAGTTCAAACCCACCACTCCTGGTGCATGGGGCCAGTGCTCTAACTATTGAGCTATGGGTACCCAGCCCCTACTGCATCTTTAAGTTCCCTAAATGACTCTTTTAATTCTTTAAGCTCCAATATAGCCTTTCTAATTTTATTATGTCTTTTACTCATTTCTTGGATCAATTTTTAGATTTCCTTTGGGTGGTTTTCCTCTTACCCTTCAATTCCCTTCATGGTTTTTGTCATCCATACTCTAAATTTCCTTTCTGTCTTTTCCATAATTTCTGTATAGGTGGGATTCTCTTTGGTAGCTGCCTTGTGATCCCTTAATGGTCAATCTGTTCTGTTTTTTTATGTTGCCAGTTTTTTGTTGTTGTTGCATCCTCATGTGTGTTGTCTTCTTGTTTACTTCCTTCTCCTACTTTCTTTTCTCACCTCCTCCTCTTTGATTTTCCTTGTCTCTGTGCTTGAATGTTGGAGTGGCCTCCTCCTTGGTTCCTGGAGTTCCCCCACTGTCTTACTGTGTCCCCAGAATGATGCTATTGGGTGAGACAATCCAGCAAGAGGTGACTGAAGACTGCATGCCCTGATCTCACCACAAGTGGTTGGTGGGGAGATATCTGTAGTCTTCCATCTTGGACATCCTCTTCCTACTTCATTATTTTTAAAAATTATTTAAGCTATGAGATCAAACAATTAAGTTCATGAACTCACCCTAGAAAAAGTGCTACATACCTCATTGTTTGACATCACTACATTCAACTTCAAAGTACTCCCCCGGCCATCTGGTGACCATAAGTGATATTCAGCAATGAGGTATGTAGCACTTTTTCTAGGATGAGTTCACAAACTTAATTGTTTGACCTTGTATTATATTTTCTTCACTTTTCCATATAAATTTGATAATATTTTATATATCTATGAAAACTGTCAATGTAATTTTGATAGGAATTGTGTTCAACCTATAGATCAATTTGGGAAGAACTGACATCTTTACTCAGATGAATCTTCCAATTCATGAAACCAATATGTTTCTCCATTTACTTAGATCTTCTGTTTTCTTTCATTGACACTGTGTAGTTTTTATTGTACAAGTCCTATATGTTTTATTAGATGTATACCTAAGTATTTTTAGTGATTATAAATTGTATTGCATTTATAATTTCCATGTCCGTATGTTCATTGTTAGTATGTATAAATTCCATTGATTTTTCAACGTTGATCTTATATTCTGAAATCTTGCTAAACTCACTTGTTAGTTCTAGGAGTTTGTTATGGGTTTCTTGGGAGTTTTCTCCATAGGCAAGGTGTCATCTGTAAATAGGGAAAGTTTTATTTCTTCCTTTCTGATTAGGATGGCTTTTTCCTTTGCTTACCTTATAGTACTCAAACTTTGAGTACTATGTTGAATAAATGTGGCGAGAGCAAACATTCTTGCCTTTTTTTCTGATCTTGTTATGTTTGGTGGAGGATAAACAGGTGGCAAAGAATTGTCTAAGGGTAGAGAGTAGGAACTGAAGTGTAACTAGGAACCAAATTTCAGCTAGGAACTCTTCCCTAGGGGAACATACACTGCAAGGAGCTCCTACTGACCTTTAACTATCCTGGGACTCCTTACCATCTAATTAGCATAGTATGGGTACAGTTTTCATGAAGGAGTTAAGGAATATGCATGGATAGTAAGAAAATTGTCACATAACATAACCTATTATGTAATCTGTTATATAACTCCAACTTGTCAGTCACCCCCAAGGTGGAACAACAACCAATACTTCCAGGAGAAAGGTAGGGAAAATTATGAGCATATGAAAGACAGTGTGCTCTCAGACCTCGGTGTCTTTCTCCACTGATAAAGAATGATTTGTCTTTCCCTGTGAGAGGTACTTTTGCTTTGCAATAAATATCTATGATTGCTTTGTATCTGAGATCACTCCATCATCAACTCAACTCAGTACCAGTACTCATTCTTGACATTGGGAACCAGGGAACATCCTAACAATTTTAGGAGAAAAGCATTATCTTTTTTTTTTTTTTTTGAGACACAGTCTCACTATGTTGCCTCAGTAGAGTGCTGTGGTGTCACAGCTCAAAGCAACCTCAATCTCGTGGACTTAAGTGATTCTCTTGCCTCAGTCTCCCAAGTAGCTGGGACTGTATGTGCCTGCCACAATGCCCAACTATTGTTGTTATTATTATTGTTATTGTTGTTGTCATTGTTGTTTAGCAGGCCTGGCCTGGGTTCGAACCCCCCAGCCCCAGTGCATGTGGCCAGCACCCTAACCACTGAGCTATAGTCACCGAGCTGGAAAGCATCATCTTTCATCATTAAATATGATGTTAGCTGTAGGTTTTCATAGGTATTCTTTATCAAGTTGAGGAATTCTCCCTCCAATCTTATTTTGCTGAGAACTTTGGTCATGAGTGGGTGTTGAATTAACGAACATTCTTATATGCTTACTTTCTTCCATGCACAGTTTATAATTAATTCATTAAGTCATTTAACTCTCATAACAATTGTAAGAGGCCGATGCTATCAATACCATCATCTCTATTTTGAAGATGAGAAAACTGAGATGTAGAAGGAGCAAATAAATTGAATAAGTTAAAACAGCTTGTAAGTATCAAAGCCTGAATTCCAACATAAGCATTCTAATTTCAGAATGCACGTGCTCAATCACTGTCATATGCTAACTTGGAGTAATTTATATTACCTCTTGGGCACTGCATTTCTTCATTTGGGAAATGGAGATGATTAATTCTAACTAATTGCGAAGGTTAAGTAAAATAATGCAGCCTAGTACATGGTAAAAGTGCTCAATATATGTCAGCCATGGTAGTTACTATATAGCCTTGCTATCAACTCTCAGGGCTGCGAGGTTTATAGAGCCGGTGGTATATGAATCTGGTCTGCAGATGTTTGGAAATAAGGTGAGCTTTCCTAGCAAAGCCACCTGTGAAACTGATCACTTTATTCTAATTTAAGAATTAGAATATAAATGGTTAGAGACAGAGGGAGATTAGAGAGCCCTCACTCCCACAGTGAGGCTTTATATAATATTTGCACCTAGTATAGGATCTCCAGGACTGGAAGGCACCTTAAAGATCCCAGGATACACAAAGAAAAGATGTATAACATACTTAATGAGAAGTTTGATATCATAGGCATTTACTAAAATCTCTTTTGTGGAAGGCAGGGTTTATAAAAAATATATTCAGATTTTTCCTTTCTTGGTCTTTACACGAGCAGTTGTTTATTCTCATAGTGGCTGCAAGAAGTGCTGAGCAGGCTGGGCTTGTCTAAGTTACAATTTTTTTCTTATTTATTTTCACGTATGGATCAACTGTAACCTTTTTAAACTCAGGAATCAAGGTGACTGAGAAAACACTTTTATTGCTTTTAGCAAATCCCAAGTGCATGTTCAATGTAGCTGGAGGAGATTAATAGACTTGCTGAGTGAGCAGAGTATTTTAGGCAAAATACACAACTGGGCACTCAGAGTAGAGCATAGCGGAGAAAAAAAAAGAGAAGCATAATGTGAATAGAATTTTTTTTCCCTGAGGGTGGTGGCCACTCAGATAGCAGCTCATAACACCTGGGCTTCTGCGATGCTGTTTCCATCACAGCTGCAAACAGTTTTTTGGACCTTTTGCCTGCCATCCTTTTTCAGCCGTTAGCTTTTCTTCTGTTTTATGCTACCACCACCTGCTGTCCTATTCCTACCACACAGAAACTCTTTTCTCCTTTTTCCAGAAATAACTAATCAGACTGCAAGCCCATGATAGGAACATCTTTCAAGAAATTTAAGCTTTGACGCAGCTTTGGAAGCCTTAATTTTAAAATCACAGACTTTTAAAAATATAAATGTCTTCTTTTTAAATGCCTGTAAACAAAATACCTTTCTTCCTAGGCATGTGAAATTAGAGCACTGAATACATGATTTTCACCATAGCAAGAGGAAACAATTATGTAAACATGTTATTTACTTTTATTGAACAAACACCTATACAGCATTTTTTATATGCCAGGCACTATTTCAAATTCTTTACCAATCTCTTTCAAAATCTCCATCAATTCTCTTTCTAAACTTCATAACAACCCTATGAGGTAGATTCTGTTATTATTCCCATTTTAGAGATGAGAAAGCCCAGATACAAGGAGGTCAAGTAACATGATCAAGGTCATTGTGGTAGACTATGTTATTGTTTAAAATATTAGCTTCTCCTCCTTATGAGAGGATTATACATCCCTACCCTTTGACATCAGCCTTGGCTATGACTTGTGGGGCTTCCCTATGGAAAGTGTTCTCTTCCTCTCCCCATTTGCTTAGCCATGTAATGTACTTTGCCCTCTGACATGTGAACAGAAGTAAAATGTTCTGAACAAAAGCCCTAAGTATTGGTTCAGAGTTCATCACATTCTTTTCTCCTTCATCCACAAGGCCAGCAGTGTTTGAGAGAGGAGGTGTTCCTTCATTTTGAATCCTAGAATGAAGACAGATGAAGCAAAACTGAAGTTGATCCAGATAGCACATATAACATGACTGAGAATTAAACCTTTCTGGTTGTAAACCACCAAAATGTTCGGATGATTTGTTCTGTGTTTGTCATCTTTGGTAATATAACAACCCTCACCCCCAGATCTTGGTGGCATTTAGTAGCAAATGTCTATTTCCTTTTTCAAATTGGCAGGTCAATGGGACAACTCTACTTATATGTCTCATTTTAGAGGCCAGGATGAAGAGCTCACAGCTATCAGTGGCATGCTCTTCTCATGCAATGGCAGATTTGTAAGAAGGCAAGACCAACTGCCCAAGTATATTCTAAACATCCACTGAAATCACATTCTCTAACATCCCATTGCATAAAGCAAGTCTCATGGCCAAGTCCAAAGTTAAGAAGTAGGAAAATATAATCTGCTCACTATGGTGTGATGACAAGGGTTTTGATGTATAACAAAATTATTGGTGTGATATAGAATTGTGATCAATTATTTAATCTACTACAGTTACTAATTCATAACCTAGCTAAGGCGACTGATAGGTTTTTTTGTTGTTGTTTGTTTTTTTTTTGTTTTTGAGACAGAGTCTCATTATGTTGCCCTGGGTAGAGTGCCATGGTGTCACAGCTCACAGCAACTTCAAATTCTTAAACTTAAGCGATTCTCTTTGCCTCAGCCTCCCAAGTAGCTGGGACTACAGGTGCCCTCCACAGCACCTGACTATTTTTTGGTTGTAGTTGTCATGGTTGTTTCACAGGCCCAGGGTGGATTCGAAACCACCAGCTCTGGTATATGTGGCTGGCATCCTAGCCACTGAAATACAGGCACTGAGGAAAGGTGACTGATAATTTTAACAGCTGGAATTCATATTGATACAGTTGGCTTTATACATTTTAATGAATATTTTTGAGATATTATATGTAATATAATTTCCATAACATAAAAGTAACCCCCTTAAATTGTACAATCAGGGGGTTTTAATATATTCAGAGTTATGCAACTATCACCCCTATTTAATCTGAAAACATTTTAATTATACCCCCCATAAAAACCTTATCTATTACTAGTCACTCCCCATTGCCTCCTACTTTTCAGCCCTTTACAACCACTAATCTGCTTTCTGTCTCTATGTATTTGCCTTTTCTGGATAATTCACATGAATAAATCCATACAATATATGGATTTTTGTGTTTAACTTCTTTCATTTAACATAATGTTTTTTGAGACAGAGTCTAGCTCTATTATCCAGGCTGGTGTGTCATGGCATATGCCTAGATCATAGCAACCTCAATCTCTTGGGTTCCAGCAATCCTCCTGTCTCATCCGCCCAAGTAGCTGGGATTTCAGGCACCTGCCACAATACCCGGCTAAGTTTTCTACTTTTAGTAGAGATAAGCTCTTGCTCTTGCCTAGGCTGATCTGAACTCCTGAGCTCAAGTGATCCTCCTGCCCTGGCCTCCCAGAATGCTAGGATTACAGGTGTGAACCACTGTGCCAGCCCATTTAGCACCCTATAACATTCAGTACAGTAGCATGCTGTAAGAAGATTATAGCCTAGGAGCAATAGCCTATCAACTGTAACTTAGATATGGAGTAGGTTGCGGCATCAAAGATTATGTTAGTATACCCCAACATTCACACAATGACAATCACCTAACCATGCATTTCTCAGAATGTACTCCTGTCTTTAAGCAATGCATGACTGTATAAGCGTCTAGATATCATTGGGTTTTGTGTAGTCATATTCCCTTCATGAGGTTCCCAGCGTTTGTAATAAATCTGTGTACTTTTCTCCTATTAATGTGTTTTACATCAATTTATTATAATTTGTAGCTCAGCTAAAGAACCCAGAAGGATGGAGTGGAACTATTTTCCCCTCCCATACAGTAGATGAATCAGCTGGTGGGGGGGATAAGACACAAATCACCAATGTAAGGAATGAGAGAGGGGACACCATTACAACTAATGTCCTTGAAGCCAAGAAGAGGAAGTGAATCAAAGTATGAAAAAGTGATCAAGTTTGTCAAATGTTGCTGACAGGTCAAGAAATAAGATGATTCAAAAGTCCCATGAGCAGAATTCATTCATGACCTTGATAAGAGCAGTTTAAGTAGAAAGAACAAAAGCCTGAGTAAATCAGGTTCAAAACACAATGAAAGGATTAAAATTTGAGTCTATAAATATAGACAACTCTTGTGAGGAATTTGGGCTGAGAAGGAAGCAGAGAAGTGAGGAAGTATCTAAAAGTGGAAGTACAGTCTTTTTGTTTGGTTGGGTTTTTTGTTTTTTTTGAGACAGAGCCTCAAGCTGTCACCCTGGGTAGAGTGCTGTAGCATCACAGCTCACAGCAACCTCCAATTCCTGGGCTCAAGTGATTCTCCTGCCTCTACCTCCCAAGTAGCTGGGACTACAGGCATCCACCACGATGTCTGGCTATTTTTTGGTTGCAGCTGTCATTGTTGTTTGGTGGGCCCAGGCTGGATTCAAACCTTCCAGCTCAGGTGTATGTGGCTGGCACCTTAGCCGCTTGAGCCACAGGTGCCCAGCCATCTTTTTCTTTCTTTTTTTTTTTTTTTTTGAGACAGAGTCTGACTTTGTTGCCCCCAGTAGAGAGCCATGGAACCATAGCTCATAGTAACCGCAAACCCTTGGGCTCAAGCAATTCTCTTGCCTCAGCCTCCCAAGTAGCTGGTACTTCAGGCACCCGCCACAACACCCTGCTATGTTTATTTATTTATTTTATTAAATCATAGCTATGTACATTAATATCGTCATGGGGTACAGTGTGCTGTTTTTATATACAATTTGAAATATTTTCATCAAACTGGTCAACATAGCCTTCATGTCATTTTCTTAGTTATTGTGTTAAGACATTTATATTCTACATTTAGAAAGATTCACATGTATCCTTATAAGATGAACCATAGGCGTGATCCCACCAATCACCCTCCCTCCCCCCATGCTTCCCCTTCCCCTCCCCTCCCTCTCCCCTTTCCCCATTTTCTTGGGCTATAAGGGTTATAGCTTTCCTAGTTTCATAGTAGGACTGTGTACATTGAATACTTTTCTTCCATTCTTGAGATACTTTGCTAAGAAGAATATTTTCCAGCTCCATCCATGTAAACATGAAGGAGGTAAAGTCTCCATCTTTCTTTAGGGCTGCATAGTATTCCATGGTGTACATATAGCACAATTTATTGATCCATTCATGGATCGATGGGTACTTGGGCTTCTTCCATGGCTTAGCAATTATGAATTGGGCTGCAATAAACATTCTGGTACAAATATCTTTGTTGTAGTGTGATTTTGGTCTTCTGGATATATACCTAGCAGAGGAATTATAGGATCAAATGGCAGATCTATTTTTAGTTTTCTAAGTGTTCTCCAGATGTCTTTCCAAAAGGAACATATTAGTTTGCAATCCCACCAGCAGTGTGGATGGGGTCTTGCTCTTGCTCAGGCTGGTCTTGAACTCTTGAGCTCAAGCAATCCACCCACTTTAGCCTCCCAGAGTGCTAGGATTATAGGCATGAGCCACCACACCCTGACCAAGAGTATATTCTTTAAGATGGAAAAATAATGACAGATTGTCATGCTAATGGAAATAATTAATTTCAGAAACTTTGATGATGCAGAAGAAGGATGGGACAATTTTCAGGGGCACATCTTCAAGCATGGTAGAAGAATAGAACCTATTGTACACCAGGAGACTTGTCCTTAGTCAGAAGCACAGATGGCTCCTCCATAATAACTGGTGAGAAAACCAAGCATAGTGGTCCAGAAGCTACAGGTAAAGGGCGGTGCCTGTGGCTCAAGGAGTAGGGTGCTGGCCCCATATACCAGAGGCGGCAGGTTCAAACCTGACCCCGGCCAAAAACTGCAAAAGAAAACAAAATAAAAAACACAACAACAGAAGCTGCAGGATAAATTAGAGAGATATGTTCACTTTTTTCTTCCTTGAAGAGAAAAGTAAGTTCTTTCTATGGAAGAACCTTAGTAAAATGCTGCATGGGGTTGTATGTGATATAAAAAAATTAGAAATAGTCTATATGCTCATTGACTGGTGGAAAGGCTAAATAAATTATAGCCCATTCACACTATTACATAGTACAAAGCAGATTAATAGAATAAGATAATCCAAGGTGTGCAAGGAGGTGGAATAGACGCCCTCTTTATTTCTTATTCCTACTCTCCCTCCTTCCCTTAAAAAAAAAAGCTCTCGGGGGTGGCATCTGTGGCTCAAAGGAGTAGAGCACCGGCCCCATATACTGGAGGTGGTGGGTTCAAACCCAGCCCTGGCCTAAAACTGCAACAACAACAACACCTCTTAGTTTTGAAGCTAATATAATTAGATTAAACTTTTCCTCGCCCCTCTTGTTCACTTTTGCTGACATAAATTGAATTGTTTTCTACAGTTAAATGCAAACACCAGAGAGCAGGTGTTAGATCAGTTTCTGTCCTTTAATAGGCCCCAGAGCAGTGAAAAGAAGCAGGCAGAAGAAAGTGTGAGAAGGACACTTCCTTTATGTTTCCCATGTTACTTGTCTCCTATGTCCCTGCTTTCACTCTGTTTGGTGAGGACAAAACAGAGGATTTTCTGCCCTTGAAAATCCTCAGAAATATGGGTTAAGAGGTACAACTTTTGCACATGGGCAACAATCATCACAGAATATTAGTTCTTTCTTCCAGCCCACGATCTAACACACCTGGGATCTACTTTATTCTATTAATCTGCTACTTGCTGTTCCGTAGCATGGAAGGGTTATAATTTATTTAGCCTTTCCTCCAGTCAATGGATATTTAGGTTCTTCTAAAGTTTTTATTGGATCAATTTACCTAAAGTTATAAAACACTATGTACTGAAGAAAGCATTAACCATGTGAAGCTAATGTTGCTTTTTATTACTTTCTTTTACAATTTTTGTAATATTCCTAGGACGACGAGAACTGTTGCTTCTGTCCTTCCTACCGTTTCAAAGCGTCAAATAATAAATAACGTTAAGGACCAAGCACTCTCTGCAAGCCTTTTAAATACATGAATAAAAATAGGATGATGCGAATGAAGGAGACAGAAAAAGGAGAAGAAAACAGAGGAAGAGAAGGGCAAAGAGGACAGGAATTGTCTCTGCTGTAAAGAAATCAGTCAGCTATCAAATCAGAGGTAGTAAGATTGCAGAATGGAGTTCTGGAGTGGATTTGCTCACTTCCTTTTATGAGCTTATAGTTTCTGTTTACACCGTCTAAAGTTTTTGAAGAATATGATACTACTTCTAGCTTGTAAATTCCTTGAGGGCACAGGCCGTGTCTTACAGATCCTTGTCTCTCACCCAGCATCTAGACAATTACTAGCCATGGTGGAGGCGCTCTATAAAAAATCTGTGGAAGGGATGGCTGCAGAACTTGAAGGAGATTAAATATTTTCAAAGGAATAAAAAATGAGTGTAGGAAAAATATTAAATGCATTTTTCCAAATATTACCTGAGGATGTTAATTGTCCATTCATACATTTCTAAGTAGATGTGATCTGTATTTTGCCAAGTCCTTTTTTATTTATTTACACACTAACTTATTCATTATTTTATGTATGGATGGAAAATTCTGTGGCTCATTAAAACTTTGAGTTTTATGTGTTTCCCTGCCTTTTCATTTTGAAACATTTTTAACCATAAAAAATTAAAAAGAATATTGTTTTATAGAATGCTTAGATAGTAAAAACAAAGCTTTTGAAGCCACTTCAACAATATAAAGAATGTTGATTTTTTTTTGCAGAAAGAAGAAATTGTGTTTTGTCAATTCTGATGAAGTCAATCCTCAAATATTTCTAAGACTTTAAGACCTTGAGGAAAAAGACTGAACAGAGCTATTTTAGTTCACAATTTAGTCCAACCTGAGAAAATATAACTGAAAGAGTTCCTTTTTAACACACAGTTAAAAAGGGTATATTTTTAAATTAAAAGGATGGTTGATTTTTTGTTATAATTCTATGAATAAATTAGATTGATAAGTATAACACATATTAGTCTTTTTATTTATTTTCAATTTTTTTTTTTGGTAGTTTTTGGCTGGGGCTGGGTTTGAACCCACCACCTCCGACATATGGGGCTGGCGCCCTACTCCTTTGAGCTACAGGTGCTTCCCTATTTATTTTCAATTTTTAAAAATAAATATTTGATTTATCACGGTACTTGGCACAAAAGCATTCCATGTTCTCTTTATTTTATCTACATCATAGAGGAGAGCTAAATTTGTAAGTCGGGGATTGAGTATGACATTCCTCCTCTGTGTGTTAAGGTTGAATTCTAGGTTCGGTACTAAACATTTGAAATCACAGCAAACCTACCCTGGGAATCAGCAAACATCAGCTAGTTTCCTGTGATGCAGTTGTCTTTGCTCACAATGCATTTCCAGTTTTTCTTTCAGCAATGTTAGAGTAAAATTTAATAATTCGCCATTTGTCTTAGTTGAATTTTAGTGCCCCAGTTTTTCATGTGCAAATCAGGAGAACTTATCTGTATGTACCGTAACTGTCCATTTTAAAGAAGAAAAGTATTTATTTAGCTCTCGGACAGTTCACCAAGTGTTTTCACTAACATTGCCTCATGCGGACTGTACTTCACAATGTTCCTGTGCAGTTGATAGTAGTGGGATCCCCATCCCCATTTTATAGACGAGGAAACTAGTCACAAAGAGTTTAAGTGGCTTTCCCTGGTATACACGGCCATGAAGTGAAGGAGGATCTAGATCTTCCAATTTCTAAGTCAGTGTTCGATCCGTATTACATCATATATAATTGTTGAATTATAAAGGTTTACACAGCAGAACATAAATGTGACAACCTTTTAGAATTGCTTAACTTGGAAGTGCCCATAGCTCAGTTGGCAGGGCCCGGGGCACATAAACCTAAGGTGGCGGGTTCAAACCCAACCTGGGCCTGCTAAGGAACAATGACAACTGCAACCAAAAAATAGCCGGGTGTTGTGGCAGGTGCCTGTAGTCCCAGCTAATTGTGAAGCTGAGGCAAGAGAATTGCTTAAGCCCAAGAGTCTGAGGTTGCTGTGAGCTTGATGCCACAGCACTCTACCCAGGGTGACATAATAAGACTCTGTGTCAAAACAAAACAAAAAAAAAGAATTGCTTACCTGCAGGCAAGGAAGCATTCCTAAATAAGCTAAGGCTGTGGAGGGCTCTGGAACAAATCAAAGATTCGATGTTTTTTGGAAAAGCCAATTCACAAAGGTGGGTATTCTTCACAAATGCTAAATGCTGCCTTGAGGAAAAGGAAGCATGTTTATTATTGTTTCCAGGCCAGAATTAAAACTAATAGGTGAAAATAGCAGTAATAATGATAAATTTCAACAAATGTGATGTGCTGGGCACTTAATTAGCACTTCACTTGCATTCTTTAACAATAAAAAAAGATTATACCATTTTACAGACGAGGAAACTGAAGGGTTAAGAAGTTCTGTAAATTATCAAAGGTAACACAGAGAACCAGTGGTGGTGCGAGGATATGAATTTGTGTCGGACCCCAGAGCCCATGAACTCATCCTGCATGCTATATTTTTGTGTTATTATTTTTTCTATTTGCCATACTGTCTGTATAGGTGAAATGGAGTTGCCTGAAGAAGTCATTCCGGAATGGGAGTGAACTGATGACTACCTCGGGGAACGTTAACCACTGACATTTGCCTTACAATGTAGATCTGAATTCGATGTTTTCTTCAATTAAATGCTGGAACCGAGTGGGGAAAACTTTGGTATTCTGAACATTCTGAAAAAAAGAACTGGCATTTGTCCTGTGAAGCAACAAGATTCAGTGACTGAATAGTTCCTAGAGATCAGGAAGGCAGTATAGCACTGCCGGAAATCTAGTTGCTCAAGCTCAAACCTATCAATCATCTTTGATTCAGTCCTCTTTTTTTCACTTAACTCCTTCATCTGGTTCATCAGGAGGTCTCATCAACTCTACCTTCAACATCTTCACAGAATCCCTTCATTTCTCTCTGTCATTATCATCCTAGTCCAGAACCTCCTCACCTCCCACCTGCAATAACCATTAACTGGTCTTGTCAATTCCACCCTTGACCCATGAGGTCTAATCTCAACAAGAAGCCAGAGTGGTCTTGGGAAGTGTAAACCAGATCATCTCATTCTTCTTTTCAAAATATTTTAGGGCCTCCTCACTGCTTGTAGGTAAAAGGCAAACTCCTTCCCAGACCTACAGAGCCCCCACATGGGTTGATCCCCTTCTGCCTTCCCAACTTCCTCTCACCTGCACTTCCCCTTATTTTCCCCCTGCCCAAGGCAATGGAGCACAGTGGTTTAAAAGCTGGATTCTGAAGTCAGAACGCCTGGACTTGAATTTGGCTCAATGACTTAACAACTCTGTGGTCTTGGTCAACCTACTTAAGATTTCTGTACATCCATTTCCCCCATATGTAAAACGGAATGGTAATAGTACCTAGCTCATAGGTACTAACTCACCTAATTGAGAGAAGTGAGTTTGTATATGCAAAATTCTTCAAATAGTGTTTGGAATATAGTGAACATTGTTACATTATAATGCTCAGTTCAGTCCTAACTGAGGGCATTTGTACTTGCTGTTTCTGCTACTTGGAAGGTTCTTACCCCAGGTCTTCATTAGATAAGCACCTTCTCATCCCTAAGACCTCAGCACAATTAGCTGAAAAGCACCTGTGACTTCTCTCATCCTAATACAGTCAACTCTATTACAATGCCTGGTTTTATTGCTTTTGTGGTACTCATCACAATTTGTCAAGTGAAGGATAAATATACTCATCTTCTCAGGGACTGTATTAGAATATAGCTAGCAGGGAATTGGAGTCCAGTAAGACTCTTTGCAATCTTTATCAGGATTAAAATATCAGAAACCTCTGAGAGATCTATTTTTACGTGATTTGTTTTTTCTAGAATTGTTTCTTTTTTATTTCCCCTCAGTGATTAGATGAATAGTCTTGGAAAATGTTGGCTCTTGCAGCTGTGCTAAGGACAAATGCAGAAAGGGACTTCTGTACCTAACTAGGTCTGAGTCTGAAGAATAGAAGTGGGAACACTGAGAGTGGCAGTGGGAACCCAAGGGAAAGACCCCAGAAGAGGGAAGAAGAGCCAAAGACTGAGGGCACAGCCACAGCTTTGCAGTACCTCTTAGAAAAACTGTCATGCTTTGCAGGTGATTGTTTTAATAAGGAAGGCTGAGCCCTTACTACTCACATCTGTCCTGGCCATGAAACAGGAATCCAGGAATGAAGAAGAGGGCTTCGCATATTGCTTGGTGCACAGCAGGCATCCAGTAACCAACGCCAAAAGTCAGAACACATCACAATTTGTCAAGTGAAGGATCACATCACGCACTTAGTACTTGCCTACTGTGTGCAAGGCCCCATGCCAAGTTCTGAGCACTCATTATCTCATTTAATCCTCACCTGGATCTTTTTGAGGATCATTTTACAGAGGAGAAAACTGAGGCTCAGGAAGGCGAATTGACTTCCTTGAGGTCACCAAGTTCATATGTAGGATCTAATGTCAGATCTTTGCCCTTAATAGCCTACCTATTTGATGAATTAGGGACCTCCAATATCTTTGCTGAGTATAAGATTATATGCTTTACAAAGCTCAGTCAAGAAAGAAAAAAATCTGTTGTAAAATCAAACATAACATTGTAGAACCTTGGTTCTCGAACAGTGATGATTTGGGCCCTAAGGGGACACTTCACAATTTCTGAAGACATTTTTTATTGTCACAACTAGATGGGAAGCTTCCACTGGCAATTAATGAGTGGACAGAGGCCAGGAATGCTGTTAAACATCCTACAATGTACAGTACAATTTCTCAAAAAAACTATGCAGTCCCAAATGTCCACAGTGACATGGCCAAAAAAACTCTACTTTAGAAAGAATGGTTAAAGCAAAAAGAGAACTATGTTTTGCTAGAAGAATGTATCAGAAGACATGAAACAATTCTGGGTATCATTTTAAGTTTTCCCTTCACAATGTACTAAGTCCAAAAATTAAATGTAAAGTATGGCTTTCACAATATATCAAGAAGGGTCAAAATCAGAGAGCTCCTCTGAAAGCGATCATTCTCCCAATAGAGTGAAGCAAAATGTTGCACTACAGAACTGACCACCCATGATTTTGCCCGCCAATACATTCTTTGCTCTTTTAATTTCACATCAATCCAGGCAGAGTGATAGACAGGGTTCAAAAATCTGTCTGAGCTCACGACTCTGGGCCAATCCTGACCTCTTGCTTCCGTCAGTTTCTGCACTGGCCTCAGACACTGTGGTCCTAGTTTCATGAATGGTAGCTTCAATTTTGATGAAAATTCTTAAGCCATAGTCATATTTCCTTTTGTCTTTGGGGTGAGCCCGTGTGAAATAAATGGAATGTGTCAATACACACAAGAGCAAGGAGATGGAACTCTGACAATTCTAAACTCTTCACAAAGTTTTACCATCATTGTGAATTCAGGGCACAGTTCTGATGGCCAGAAACAAATGATTTACAGCAACTCATCCTAGCACCCCTTTTTTCCCAAAAGGTTGACTATAACTATTGCTTTGTTAAACTTTATGAATTACATTTCAAAAGAGAAAATGCCACTCTAATCCATTTTCTATTGATAACAGCAAGATTAACTGTTGCTTCAAACTCATGTCTCTCCCACAATGTGTAGCAAAGTATTTGTAAGTGTTGCCCAGGGATCCACCCATTCATTAGAAAGACCCATGTTGCACATACCAATCAGGAAACCTATTGGCTTCTAGAACAAATACAAGTAAGCAGATTATGTCATTTATCCTCTTCTCTTTGTGTCTGTACCTAGATGTATGGATTAGAATGTGATAAAAATAGATTTTGAGGAAATAGTAGCGTACAAAAACTTTGCTGTTGAGGAAAATGCTTGCTTTAAAAAATAAAAGCACCAATAAAAATATTTGCCTGGGCTAGGGGGAGGGAGGAATGAAGAGTAATGGCTTATTAGGTACAGGGTTTTATTTGGGCTTGATAAACATGTTTCATAACTAGGTAGTGGTGGTAGTTGCCCCAAATCGTGAATGTACTAAGTACCACTTTCAAATGGTTAATTTTGTTACGTTAATTGCACCTCAGTTTTTTAAAAAAGTCACTAAATGAGGCTTTTGAGATACGTTGTTAGGTAATGCACATTCAGTTTGGTATTCACAGGGTTAACTAGCACTTCCATCATCACAAACTCCCTGGTGCAGTGTTACTTAAGTACTTAAGGTTTTACATGTATAATTTTCTCCCCCTTTTTGATAAAACAGAACTTAACCTAATAAAGGTAACTAAATTACCAAGAAACATAATCCCAAATTATTAAAAGTATACTCTTGAATTTCAAATTAGTGAAGAACTTAACTACTAAGAATGCAAGCTGTGTCCTGAATGTTTAAGTTATTGCAAGGCCTTCAGCTCTGTAATGAACAGCGTTGGTCTTTCACTCACTGAGACCATGATTTTTTTCTATCTCCATTTTAACTGGCAGAAAAAGAAGAAACTAGGCAATACGTGACCTTTCTATCTGTTGTAGAGCACTTCCATATTGCTTCAATATGGAAAAGAGGACAGGCTTTCCATCCAGGTGTCCTGTTTATCTCTCCCTGTGTGATGATGAGAACCCAACCCTTCTGATAGCCCATCTGCAAAACCAGGTGGGAAACTAACACACAATCACTACTACCTTCTGAGCCTCGTTTTCAGAAGACATCCAGAAAAATAGAAAAATCCCTCCCCTTCTCCCAGGACAACATAATTTAAGGCAGAGGTCAGATAAAAGTTTCCTTTATGTTTGGATGGGGCAGCCTCCTCCCCCTCCCGCCAAAGGCCAATGCATCTCCTGGATTGTTTGGTGTTTCCAGAGATGCCCCTAAGTTGAGGGAGACAAATCAATTGATTGTTTTACAGACACATGACACAGAGTCAGAGAAGTTGAAAGAACTAACTCAATGGGCCAGTGCTAAAATCAATCGTGGTGAGAGAGACACAGGCCAGTGTGTGCACCCCCCCCACCCCCACAGCCCACCTATACAGCCTGGTGCCTTCCCTCAGGCCGTTTTTTTTTCCCTACTCCTTTTCTGCCCAGATACACGTGTTGGGGGAGGAGACCAGAGGCAAATTTGTCAGTTCTTTATCTCCTCCCGAGCAACTCCTGCCAGGAAGTAGCAGTTCTCAGTTCCTCCCCTCATCTCAGGAATGGCCCTATGCATTTCCCCCCAGCTCAATCCTTCATCCTCACCAAAGTAGGATGGATGCCAGCGTCAAGTTAGTTCCAGGAAAGATGTCATCTTGCTACTAAGTGTGAGGCAGTTCATATCAGGGATGACGGTGGGGGTGGGAGGTGAGGAAGCGCCGCTGGTAACGATACTTCATACCAAACAAAAACGCCACGGTTACTGGATTGTATTTAGTTGTGAATGAATCATCAAGAGAATAAGGCGGTTTTCCTTGCTTATGGACCCCTTTCCTTTCTGTGGGTATGTCTCGCCGGCATGAACCATCCCCACCTCCCTAGAGCCTTCCAGCTCTAAGGCGAGCAAGAAGTCCCCAGATAACTATTTGGTATAAACAAACCATGCGGCTTTAATGGAATTACCTCAGCCTGCTAGTAAATAATTTATAGTAGGCAGTAAATAAAATATGGTTCTACGTCTTTAAAAGAGTTGTCAAGTGGAAAACACCCACCAGAGGGACGTAAACCTGAAGAGTGCCACGCTTAAAGACGCCGGTTGGGATGGAGCGCCCGGGTGAAAAGACAACATGTTTTTATAACCCAGAGGAAGACGTGGGTATCTGCCAGAGCCCAAGCGGGCGGCTCTCAGGGAAGGTTCCGCATGGAGAAGGGGAGAGGCAGGATGTCTTTGTCACTTAGAGCAGGGACGCGGGATTAAAATGCAAAGGGAGGGGGTGTGCTTTCATAATAGCACATTTCACTTGAAAGCCGAGATGCTTTCAAATTCGTTATCACATTGAATCCTCACCACCACTCTTCCGGGAAGACCATGGAGGGGTCCTGATTTCCATTTTACCGATGAGTATAATAAAGGCTCTGAGGCTAAGGGACAGCGCCCATGTATACCTGCTGGAGATTAAGTGGCGTGCAGGAGGTCAGGTCATTTCGGCTCAGGCGGGAAAAGTAAGTTATTCCCTGCAGTGGCCCCTTGAGTAGCTGGGGCCCCTCCTTCGTCACTGTTGGGCCCAGAACATTTGACCAGTTTTATAACACTTCAGCTTGTCTTCTTTTTTCGGTGACCTGAGAACTCTCTAAATAAATTTTCTTCCCCCCGCCCTTTTCTCTGGATCACGCCCTTGGGAGGCTCATCCTCAGTTCAGAGAGGAAGACAGATTTATGAGCGTCTCCTCAAGGTTACCCCCAAGACAACCTTGACCATGAAACCAGAATCTTGAACACTTGACCTAAATTTCCCAGGGCATCTGTTTCCGTCTGTAATTGTCACCAGGCTTCATTTGAAATTCGATCCTGTGTCACTAATGGTATTAACAGGAGCTGAGGTCCAACCTTCCAACGGGAGACTGTTGCATATGATTTTACATCCAAACGAAAGTAAATCAGTTTCTATAAACCTGCAAGCAACCCCCTCCCCGAGTACAATAAAACTGTTGTCGCAATCAATAAATCTCTGGTTTGGGGCAGTGAAAATTAGATAACTGTTCTCTCTCTCTTTTTTGTCTCTTTTCTCCCCCCCCACCACCCCTTAAGACAAAGCCACTATTCAAAGAACGGGGCGTCTTGTTAACCATTTCTGAAGTCCCTCGCTGTACCCGGCGCCTTTCAAACACGCACCTCTCAGTCATAGGAGAAAACCAGACGTTTAATTATGATGACTTTTGTTCGATCATTACAGATAATAAAGGCAACCTTTTTGCTAGATACAATTATAACACAAGCTGCTCCAACACCTGCACGGATCGCATTTTCTCCAGCGTGCTTTTTTTACTCCTCCTCTAAACTGCCTTTGAATTTCTCCTTCTCTTCTGACCAGAAGATTAATATGTTGCAAGAGATAGATTTCACGAAAACGCGTTGTCCCTTCTGTAGCTACATCTGCTCCGACCTATTAAGAAAAGTAAGACATTTTGATACTAATTGCAAATAAATTGTGATGTGTTCACCGAGTAATTGATTTAATGAAGTTCATATGAAACTCCTGAGATTGGCCAAGTGAAAGGCCTCCTGGTGCTTCTATTGTGGAGAAAAAGGAAGGTTGGTTTTTCGTTTTCTTTCTTTTTAAAAAAATAGAGGTGGCGTGGAGAGTGGAGGGGGGCGAGGAGGCGGGGTGGGCACAGATGTTACCTCCGCAGCCACGCCGCGGTGGCGGGAAGGAACAGCCAGATAGCGCCTCCCTCCCGCCGGCCACCGAACAGTCAGCAGGGCTAAACTGAGTGCAGGCGGCCGCGCCCGGCCAGGGCCCTGCAATCTTGTGCAGTTCAGTGGCAAACGTGGGCCAGCCAAGAAGGCCAATGAGCTGGCCACCCGCTTTCTTCAGCCTAGGTTGAATAGGGCACTGCCGCAGGGTCCTGATTTCCCCCCATCCCCGGCTTTCAGAAGTACTCAAAAGACCGTCCCTAAACCCTTTCTCTGGTCCTAAGGGCAGAAGCCAAGAGACTAAAAGGAGCCCCCAGGTGGCTCACCCCTGTGTCCTGGCCCCCAAGCTGCAGCTGAGGACGGGAGAGAGGGTTGCGGTAGCTGGCACAATGCTCCTCCGCCTACCGACGAGGTATTCCGGAGTGGGTGGCCAACCTGACCCTCACCAGCAAGAACACGGACAAGGAAGCCGCCTTCAGCGGCCACGCGGGTTTTCCGCGTAAAAGGTTGAAATCAGCCAAGTCCGCGAGTTAAAGAGCTGGGGCATGCAGGGTGCCGAGAGGTAATAAAGCTTTTCGGAGCACCTACGGAATCCCAGAGCCCATGGTCCCCAGAGATTAGCTTTATTTCTCCAAGCAACGAGTGGGCGGTATTACTGCTCTTTGACAGATGGCGAAATTGAGGCTGGAAGGACCCTGAGCAGCAACATGCCAACAGTGCCTTGGCTACCCTAGGACATCGGAAAAGCTCGGCTCTTTGGAAGGAACTGACAAATTCCTGCACAATCATCCCCATTTTGCCCCTGAACCTTCCAAATACTCCCGGGGTAACTTAGGGGGCGGAGATCTGGAAGAAACAGGGCAGAAACAGCTGCAGGGCCCGGCTCATATCTCCAGGTTGGCAGAGCCCAGTCTCAAGTTTGGAATTTTTGTTTCGTTTTGTTTCAAAGAAAGAAGAGTCCTTTTGAATAATAAAAGCCCTAGCCGACCTAGCGACTGGCTCCAAGTTCCTCGGAATTGCCCTGCTGATGAACTTTCCCCGAGTTGCTTCCTCTTGGTTTCTGGGGGCCGCGAATCTGGGTCCCAAAGATCTGGCAGGCTGCAGCAGGGCAAGGGTGGTGGGTCGTGCAGACTCTGTCCCGCCGTCTGATGCCGCCAGGCCTAACCCCCTTACTCCGCCCTCCGCCCACTTTGGGAGGCTGCACTGGCTCTAAAGAGGCCGCCTGCAGCGCGCAGGCGGGTTCTCACCCTCGGGTGAGGCGAAGAGCTTAAAATCCAAGCGAATGTAAATGGTCAATGCTGGAGTCTGGCCGCGGCCCCAAGAGGCAAGCAAGACTGCACGCCAACGAGGGCAAATAAATCAGCCCCTTGCTTTCCCCTGCGACATTTCCGACTCTGCAGTGCTCCATGGAGGGTACGGAAAGCAAATGGGCCTGGCTTGACAGCCAAAATGCCACCTTGTCCTGGATCAGAGCCGGGCACTAAGGGAGCAGCCAGCTCCTTCCAAGGAAGCTTTGCTCACCACGCTGTGTCTGGACCGGTCCAGCGCTGGCCCACCCTTGCCGCTGCTCAGAGTCGGCCACATTCGTTGTTCGAGCTGAAAAATATCACTCCTTTTCCTTTGGTGGGGCCTTTTCCCTCTTTAGTCGGGACGCAGAAAGATGAAGGGTTAGGCCATGTCTCACTAGCACAGGGGAACCCAGCTAGTCGCTTCTGACCCCTGGCTTAGCGTTTCTGCGACCCACGGGTGACGACATGTTGTCTGGAGCGCCCTCCTTCACCTCTGGGCCTCGGAGTAGGTGAACTAGAAACAACTTTCTTCTTCCCGATGTCACAAGTATACTTTCGCAGGTCGCTAATCCCAGCCCGCTTCTCTTCGGCACAAATAGTGGCTGCACCGCCCGGGGCGTCAGGGAAGGGGCGACTGCTGCCCCACCTTATGCGGAGGCTAGGGGGCTTGGGGAGCTGAGGTCTTCGGGATTGCAGAAGAGGCGCTGGTTGGGACAGGAAAGTTAGGCTCTGAGCAGCTTGGCCAACGCAATTGTTTCGAGATGACCTTTTCTCCCCAGTAAGTGGGCATCAGCCGCCGATAAGCGCGAGAGAGGGGCACACAGCCTTTGTGAATGGTTTTCATATTCCTAGGGCCAGGGGAAGATTGACAGGGGTCTTGAACGATATGGGGGTCGTGGTATCCCGCTTAGTTTGAAGCTGCAGCCTGGGTGTCCCGGTACTTTCCCCCTGCCGGGTGCGATTGTACCCCCGGTCCAGGAAGCACTCTTCCCCTGCCGCAGCGCCCCCTCTGGCGGGGAGGTGGGCTCCGGGGGGCTCTGACCGGCGCGGGGCGGGGGAGAAGACGGGCAGGAAGCTGATGAGCTCTGGCCCCCGCCTGAGAATCGGTCACCCGCGGGGGCTTGGCTTCTGAAAGTGCGATTTGGGTAGCTGGGAGTGGAGATTTACGATCCTGGAGGACAGAGCGTGAAAGGGGTATCATCATCAGTTTTGACTGAAAGAAAGAAAACATATCTTTAACAAAAAGAAGGGCCCTTGCCATTCACCCGCGTTGTTAGGACAACGTGAACTATCCTTGAAATGATTAGTTCCACTTCAAAGGAATTTACATTCAACTGTGAAAACTCAGCCTCTTTTTATTTATTCGAAAAGACTTTTCACTATGGAGAGTCATATGTTTGGTCCTTCTATTTATTTTTCAACGTTCACGGTGCACTTGTATTAAATCAACAGAGAGAGCCTCGCAACGCACTCATTATTCGGACCAGCTTGGGGTTCCCGGGACCCAGAGTTACAGGTAGACAGAGGGCACTGGAGCTATGGTTGAGGTTTCGATCTCGAAGGCACCCTCCTGGCCCGTGAGGATGGAGCCAGATGTTAGGGGAGCAGGGCTGAGGGGTGGGGAGCGTGCAACGGGAAACAGCCTGTCCCAAATGCAGTGGGTGGAGATCTTGAGCGCTTCGTGATTCTTACTGAGCCTGGCACACTTCAGGTTCCCCAGTGACACTTCAGGAACATCTGTTAAAACTGATTGGGTTGGCACCACTTCACCGGGCACAATTCAATCCTATCTCCACTAATTGAGAAGACAAACTCCATCTCTTAGTACCTTGAGACGTTTGGCTCACACGTGTACTCCCAGAACCCACAGGTCCACGCTCCACCCCCATTTCTTGTTGCCACTTGTCCACCAAGTCCAGGAAACCTCTAGACAAAGGAAAAGTGAGCACTAAGTGTACTAACAGGGCTTGTAGGGAGAATGGAGGGGAGGTTACCTGTCTGTCCCTGGAGTGCCTCTGGGCTGTGGCCAGTCCGGATAAGGTTCTACTACCTCTGGCACAGCAGCCACCAGCTCTCAGCTTCACCTCACAGACCCACTCACACCTCTCCAACTCGCTCTTTTCTTCAACCCAGGGCTAAGTTTTTGTCTCCAAGAACAATGATGCTAAACCTTTTTCTTGATAGCCTTTTCTAGCTTCTAATGAAACAGGAAAGAGAAATCTACATTAGACATTGTACTCAAGTTTTTCCACCATTCCCTAACATCTTGATTTACACATACACCCCACAACTGGCCCCATACTTTGAACTATTGTCAACATGAATTCTATCAGTTGTCTTTTCTAACCGCGTTTTGGGGCCTCCCTCAGTAGGTTCAGAAGCAGTGACCACAGAAGCTTGGCTAGAAGTCAAAGATGAAGGCTATTTGCCATCTGGCAGCAAAAGGGCAAGTTGCAGCAATGCCTGGGGAGGGCCCTCATGTTCCTATGTTTGGGGTTGAATGAAAACTCAGGTTTTGTTCGCCATCCTGGAGCTACTCTCCTGTTCCTCCTTCCTCCTGGATCCTCCTTTATTTCTTCTTGGTCTGATGGCTTCTTTTCTTTCTTCTCCTTCCCAAATGTCAAGCTGATATTGAGGCATCTCTTGCCCTCTTCCTCTCCAGCTTTCTGGGACAGCTTTCCTGTCCTCTCATCTCCTGACCCTTCAGGAGAAGCGAACTAGAGTTGAGTCAGAACCCCAAGCAGAAGTGTGGCTCTGTCAACTCTCCCAGATAGGTGACGAGAATGTGCAGCCTGTTAGGATTCCAGGCCCCATTCTACCCACTCCCAAATTGGTCTGTGCCTCAGTCCTAACACTAAACTCCTGGAGACTTTCGAATGGGTTGGCGTTTGTTCCTCCCTGGTATCCACACTTCTCTGCAGGTGGTAAACATATTCCAGTGTCAGCGCCAAGGTCTGTCCCTGTGGGTTGTATGTAGCCTTGGAGGTGCCTCTCTTGATCTCAGGCAGTGAAGAAAGAAAGGAAGGAAGAAAAGAAAAGAAAAAAAAAAGAAAAGAAAAGAAAAGAAAAGAAAGCGGGAAAGGAGAGGCCCTGGTAGAAAGCAATGCTGGGAGAGCACGGGGAGGCCTCCAGCTGAAAAGGCTTGAGAATGAGAGGCTTGCGGCTCCCAAGGCAGCTCTGGTGGGGGCAGGGCAGGAGAAGGCGTGTGAGAAAAGCCGACACATCCTAAAGCACACCCCAGGAGAGCTGGGGATCTAGGAAGGACTCAAAATGTATTTCTAATTACTTTTCATGCTCCCAGAAAAGGGGCTTCTTTTAAGTTCTATTTTAAAAGCTTGTTATTGTACTGAGTTATAGTCCACATTTGAAAGCACTGTTTATACGTTTTAACTTTTTGTGTAGGGTGGGAGGATGGCAAATGGTAGAAATGTACTTTTTCTGGCAAATCTATGGAAAATCAGAACTTGGAAAGTTCTTTAATAATAGTTTGTTATGTCATTATGAGGGCTAATCAGAAGTATCTATGACATTGATTTGCCATAAAATCGATAGGTTTTTCATAAGAGATAAAGTCTTGTTCATGCCTGGTTTCTGTTTAATGTATCTCTCAGGTAGCTCTAATTGTGTAAGTATCAGTTCTGTGGACATAACTGCAGAGCAGACATCCAGTCAGCAGAGGGCACACTCGTCACTGTCAAACCCTAGTTCCAGATTTGGAGGTGACAATGGTAGGTAGGGGCAGGAAGGGTAGGCATAATTGCACTGGAATAGGGCTTCAGTAGAGAACTAGGAAAAAAGAATATCCACTATTTGTTGAAAATTAATACAAAGAGTGCAAGAGGACGTGTTATTATGTTTTTACAGCCATGGAGTTCCCCAAAAGTTAAATATCTCGGAACTGGAAAAACAGGCCTTTAGAATCTTGACTAAACTGGTATGAGGTTGAGGTCAAGGTATTCACTGAATGGAGACCTGATGTTTGCTGTCATTGCATAATACCTTGAAACACTTTGCCTTCTCAAAACTGAGAGTCAGCTGGGAATGCTGACTTCCACCACCAGGAAGCCGTGGTTCTAGTTACTTTCTGGTAAGTTCTTAGGGTAGTCATTTCCCCTCTCTGGGCTTCAGTCTCTTCAGCTATAATAAAACAGTAGAAAAGTAACTAGATTATCTCTAAGGTCCCTTCTAACAGTATGTGATTCTGGGAATAAAATGAAGTCTGAGCTGACTTAGAATTTATGGTTTCATGAAGGTAGCAAGCAACGCTGACCACTTTGGGATGCTAACTTTTACACCACCCAGCCTGAGAGTTGTGCTGTAAATAGCACTTGAACTGGTGTGGTAGAAATAATAGAAGCAGGATATCTGGCATCAAAGAAATTACAAGTAGAGACGCTTAAGGAGAAAAACGTCAGAGACCAAGGTACTGCTCGCAGTGGGGAGGCTGAGGTCCTGAGATGAGGCCGGAATTCTATAGTAGACCCCTACCATTCTCTTGGGTTAGAGCTACAGACCTTGCAGAACCCTCAGATTTAAGAGTGCCACTGTCATTTGTGTTGACCTGTCTGGGTTCCTCCGGCTTTTTCAAGCCACATTGAAATTTTGCTTTTTCTCTGATGAGCAGTTTTACACTCATGTGAACACCGGAAGGAATTGCTTGAATTGGGTTTTCTGGTTTCTGTCTAGAGCATATAACAGACTTGTTTACCATGAGGAGTACAGGCACCACTGATTTTGTTATTCCACTCTTTAATTGGCATGACCCTTCTTAACATCGACAATGACAAAGCGATGTGCAGCTGCGGATGAGCTTTGACTGGCTGAGGACATGTCATGAATAGAGGAAATCATGAAATCCCTGAAGACCTAACGTCTACTGTGTTCTGGAATCTGCCTCCCTTTGTCCCTTGCACTTTACTTCCCCCCCTGCTATAATCTGACTCTGGCCTCCAAAATTCATGCATTGGAAACTTAATCACCAGTGCAACAGCACTGGGAGGTAGGACCTTTTGAGAGGTGTTAGGCTGGGAGGCTCTGCCCTCATACATGGATTAATGCTACCAAAGGACTTGCAGGAGTGAGTTCTCTCTCGCCTGCTCTTCTGGCCATGCGGACGTGGCATTCCTCCCCTGCAGAGGATGCAGCGCTCAAAACACTGTCTTGGATGTAGAGAAATCAAGCGCTGACCTGCTGGCACCTTGATCTTGGAATTTTAAACCCCCAGAACTGTGAGAAAATAAATTTTTGCTCTTTATTAATTATTCGTTTTCAGGTACTCTGTTATAGCAGCACAAAACAGACTAAGACATCAGCTTTATGTGGCCGTGCTATGTGATCATAGTTTATGAAGTTGCAGGTAGACTAGCCTGACATTTTTGGCAAAGTTAGGTATTTGGGAGCAGATGCTGTCATTTACCTTGGACCTGCCCTGTCCTGTACAATGGTCACCAGTCACATGTGGTTACTGAGCAGTTGAAATGAGGCTAGGCCAAATCGAGGTGTGTTGTAAGTGGAAAAGGTATACTGGATTTTGAAAGCTTAGTACAGAGTTTTTCAACCTTTTTATGTCATGGCACACTTGAACCGATAGTTAAACTCCCACAGCACACTTCAATTATGTTAATCAAAAAGAGTTAAGAAAGAAGACATTTAACATGCTTTGAAATTCTTTTGAAAACAATTTAATTAATGATCTTTAAAACTTTTCACGGCACTCCTAAGATCCTCTCACACACAGCACACCAGTACATGCAGTCACACTGGTTGAAAGTCACGGTCTTAGTACCAAAAAAGAATGCTAAGGATCTCATTAGTGTTCCTTATATTGATCATATAGAGAAATGATAGTTTTAGATATACTGGGTTAAATGCAAGATATTATTTAAATTAATTTCCACTGTGTCTTTTTATCTCTTTTTAAATGGGGCTACTAGAAAAATGAAAATTGTATATTTTGTTCATATTTGTGGCTCAGCCTCTGTTTTTATTGGGCAGCACTGCCCTAGACAGTTAATAAAGAGTTCCTGGACATATACTCTGTGCCCAGCATTAGAATGGATCATGTTTTCTTGTTCTTTTTTATCTCCAGAGTCAAGCACAGTGCCTGACTCCTGACTAAAGGAATTCAGGAAATGTCAAAATATGACGCTTTGGCACATTGATTACTTTGCATTGAGGGTGCTTGGGAAACAGAAGACGCAGCTTTCTGTGAGCTCCATTTATTAGCTTAAAGACAGAGCCTTCAAAAGGAACTCACTTGTCATGAATCCCCTCCATGGGAATCTTATTAACCTGGGAAGATTATCTGGGGTATAGGAGAGGAGACTGAAGGCGGACACCAACCCCAGACAATCACCTATTCTTTGGGGGGTTGCTCTGGACAACTTTTATTACCTAAGAGATTTTTTATCTGCATAACCAGAAAAACTTAATTTACTATACATTTCCTCCTCTCATCCTTCTATTACATGTGTCGCCACCAACTTCCAGAAGCCCCAAACTTCTATTCCTTTCTGCAGCTTCAATCATCTGACCCTTCTTCAAGTCTCATATTAAGCAAAATTCTCATGAGTACATATGTAAGGGAAGGTGTTTTTTCTCTTGTTAATCTGCCTTATATCATTTTAACTTGTAGTCCAGTCATGGAATCTAGAAGGGTGGAGAGAAGGCTTTTTTTTCCTTTCTTTCTTTCTTTCTTTTTTTTTTTTTTTTTTCAGTTTTTGGCCGGGGTTGGGTTTGAACCCACCACCTCCGTCATATGGGGCTGGAACCCTACTCCTTTGAGCCCCAGACACCGCCCAAGAGAAGCCATTTTGCACTCCTCTATAGTGCTTACTTTTGAATGAATGTTCCTTCCAACACTCTAATCCTAGGTTACATTTACTTTAGAAGAAACAGTCTGGGAGAAACTCCCCCTGTTCCTGAGGGGATCTACCCTCCCATTGCATGCTTGTGAGTAAAAAAAAAAGCATGGAAAATCACAGGAAAACCTAGTTCAAGATTCAGCTCAGCAAATCAGTATCTTGCTGTGTGACCTTGAATAAGTCACTCCTCTTTC
Source organism: Galago senegalensis (assembly GCA_963575145.1). Taxonomy (NCBI): domain Eukaryota; kingdom Metazoa; phylum Chordata; class Mammalia; order Primates; family Galagidae; genus Galago; species Galago senegalensis. The sequence continues at coordinate 14,550 of CAUYTI010157509.1, read as the reverse complement.
ACCTCCTTTCCTTCCTATGTAGAGGAAGGAGACTGGGCCAGATGGTTACTCCAGGCTCCTTCCAGTGCTGATGTTTTGAGACTATAACCAGAGAGGAGCAAAGAAACCTTTAAGAACAGCTAACATCCCATTATTTGGAATCACCACCATGCCTTTGTCAAGTTCACGTTTGGCGGCTCCCTCTTGCCTGCTTTACTTCTCCTCCTTCATCTTTTTTTTTTTTCCAGTTTTTGGCCATGGCTGCGTTTTGAACCTGCCACCTCCAGCATATGGGGCCAGCACCTTACTCCTTTGAGCCACAGGGGCCGCCCTCTTCCTTCATCTTTATCCCTTATACTCGGTGCTCTTAGTTATGTCTCTTGTCTCTGTCCCCCAAGCAATGCTAGCACTTTCTGCCCCCTGAGTTGGTATTGCTCTTCTTCTCCAATTACTGGGGATGGAAAATAGCAAAGGAAAAAACTTTCCGATCCTTGAAGTGACCGTAAAGTGGGTTTGGGATGGAGTGGAACCTTTTGTCCACATTTTCTCTGGGTACCCTGACAGTGGAGAGGAACAGAAGTGACAATGGCAGGCACAAGATCTGGAGCATGAGGAGCTAGGGCAAGATTCCAGCCCAGATGTTTCAAGGCAACCAGCACACTTTTAGCTTCCATTGCAAACATTTGCTAACTTGCTGGTGCGCTTACAATGTCCCATAAAGTTAGGGGGTTCTGCAATGCCAGTCTGAAGCACTTGTTCTTTCAGTTATTAAATGAGAATGAAAAAAGTCACTAGATCAGGGGTCTTAAACTCTGATGCCTGCTCAGTGTTCAGGAAGGAAATAGAGGCCTCTGAGACTGTAAGGAAAGATGGGGGCTGTGAGGAACTACAGAGCACTTGTTCTAGCTAAGGGGATTCAAGTTCTTCTGACCTTTGCTTTTTGGCTTTTATTTTCTGTTTTGCTATTCTGACCAAACAAAATGCATCTCTAGGCTAAATTTGGCCCATATCCATGGTCCTCAAAGTTTTCCAGTCTGCCTAGCTCATCTGTTGTCTAGGATCTGGCTAGAGTTTTTTCTAAATTCTAGATTTTCTTTCATGATGGTGGATATAATACTAAGACAACCCTAGGGCTAGTGGTCTGTATTAAAATTCTGAATTACGATCAACATATGCAAATCTTCCCTTCCTCCTCTTCCTGCCATTGGGAGAAACATCCTCATCTTCACACGAGGGGCCTCCACTCCTTTGACGGTTGCCTCGGCATTAATTATGTTTAAACTTCAAGCCAAAGCAAAGAGTCTTCATGAGTCTTTCATTCTTTGAAAGCTGATTGTACATTTTCAGCAATTTTTTCCCCAAATTAAAATACTAGTGTGTATATATATACATTTATATACACTAGTGTTTTATATATATAAAATATTAGTCTGTGGGTGTATATTATACATATATATATATGTCTGAAATTGTAAGAGCCCAAACAAGTTAGCAAATGTTTGCAAGGGAAGCTAAAAGTGTGCTGGTTGCCTTGAAAGAAGCTATATACACGTTCAGCTTATGTGTGTGTATATGTGTGTGTGTGTGTGTGTGTGTGTGTATATATATATATATATATATATATGTATGTATGTGTGTATATATATACACACACACATGCATAAGCTGAGCCTCTTGATAACTTGGCATTTCTTATATATATATATATTTTTTTTTTTTTGAGACAGACTCTTACTCTGTCACTCTGGGTAGAGTGACTTGGCATCACAGCTCACAGCAACCTCAAAGTCTTGGGCACAAGTGATCCTCCTGCCTCAGCCTCCCAAGTAGCTGGGACCACAGGCCCACAATACCCGACTAGTTACTCTAGTTTTAGTAGAGATGGGATCTTACTCTTGCTCAGGCTGCTCTCAAACTCCTGAGCTCAAAGGATTCACCTGCCTTGGCCTCCCAAAGTGCTAAGATTACAGGCCTGAGCCTTGGACCGGCCCTTGGCATTGCTCCTAATGTGTAGGATTGCTCTGAGTACGCCCAGGTTGTCTTGGACTTGGAAGGGTCTCAGAGGACATCTTTCCAACTGTATCTGCCTGTCTAGTGTATCCCTCTAGCTGAGGAGAAAGATGTCTTTCACACCCAATGGCCTAAATACAGAGTCATCACCCCTCTGTCATCCTATGTTGTCACCACCAAAGGACACCAAGGGAGCCCCCTAAAGACACAGCCTGATTTTTAGCTATCCCAGTGGCCCCAGCACCAGGTGCCAAGGCTGGCACTCAAAGTTTATGGAACTAAACTGTCCTTCTGGACAATTATGGAACTGAACTGGCCTCTTCTTTCCTAAATATAGTTATGTGTCACTTAACAATGGGGATCATGTTCTGAGAAATGTGTTATTAGACGATTTTGTTATTATGCAAACATCATAGAGTGTCATTACACAAACGTACACACCTGGGCTGTATGGTATAGCCCATTGCTCCTTGGCTACAAATATGTCCAGCAAACTACTGTACTGAATGCTGTGGGCCATGGTAACACAACGGTAAGTATGTATGTATCTGCACATAGAAAACATGCAATAGAAATGCAGTCTTATAATTTAGGGAAAGCACTGCTTTATGTGTGATCTGCCCTTGACCGAAATGTTATGTGGCCCATGACTAGTCATTTTTCCCATTCATTTATTGATTTAGCACACATCAATTGCAACTATGCTTTATGGTATGCAAATTGAGGGGGAGAATGTTTAAACAGATCCTTCCCTTGCGATTTTTTCAAAGAAGAGCTTTCATCCTAAGTATTATTTATTGAGTGCCTACTCTATGCCAGGTACTGTGCTAGGTACTGAGGACACACTGATGAAATGAAAGACAGTTCCTGCTCTCACAGAGATCACAATGGCAAAGGTTGGCCTTTGGTGCAGCGCAGGCACCACTTCTTGGAGGAAGGCCTTCCCGGTGTCCCCTCTTACCCCTCCCCACTTACCCCTCTTATGTAACTTGTGCACCTCTGGCACCTCTGGCTGCAGCTTATTTCTCCATATTTTAATTGCCTTTTTATTTGAAAGTCTCCCAACCTGGACTCTTTGCAGCTTCCAGACAGGGAGGACTCAGGCTTCCCTAGTGCTGCATCGGCAGAGCATTACACATCCTCTGTCACAGAAGCAGCACACAATGGGAGTTTGCTGCATTAGTGGCTGAGGAACTGACAGTTCTTATATACACATTGAAAATGACCAATGAGACTCAAAGATATTCAGGTCAGAATAATTTGTAGTTCCATTAGTTTGGGGGTAGGAACACAAAACAATGGATTATGGGACAAAAGAAAAAGCATCTTGGTCCCCAGGTGACACAGTTTTCTTGCTAGAATCTGCTCTCACTGCATTCATTTGAACATTTCATTTAAAGGTGACACAGACCACAATAACATTGTAGTTCGCTGGAAAACCACTAGATTTTGGAGGCAGAGTTGATTTGAAATAGAGGATTAAACATGTCCTTGGAGTATGGTTCTCTCACCCCTTTACATATGTAGAGATAGAATCTGAGTCTATATTCATGTCAATATCCGTATCCATTTTTCTATCTTCAATTTTCTTTTGCTCTTCAGATTTGAAAATGCTATTGAACCTGAAGAAAAATGACACGGGGAAACAAAGCCATCTGGGGTTAGAGCATGGGAGTGATTGCCTGCAAAACATGTAGTTTTGCTGCCAGATTTGATGGGATTTTTTTAGGGGGGGGACGTTGAGGTTTTTCCTTTTATCAACAGTGTGCAGCTTTTTTATTTAAAGGTAATTGTTAAGGAATTGAGCACTGCTTTTCCAGTTGTACTGATATGAACTGTCAAATCCATTTAGATTCCTACAGGTGTTGGCACTCCTTTTTCTATATATCTCTGTGGCCCCTTTCCCATCTCTTTTTCTGCCTTTTTCACATCTGTATTTTCTAGAATAGCCTCCTCCTAACCTCAAGTATGAAACATCATTAGAGACATTTCAAGGAGCATCGTACACCTGGAAAATGTTTGAAGCATGTCCCCATTCCCCCTAACATTTCTGTAGGAAATTGTTTTAAACGAAATGAACTCTAGTCTCAGAGCCTTTCATATCTCAGGGTTTTCCTGGTTATCATTTATTTAATGAGCTTCCAAAAGTTGGCCATTTCAATGGAGCAGTGCAAAGTGTCCTGGTAACTGCTTTCTGTTTTCTTTCCAGTATGTCGCCTTTTAATTCTGTGTTATTCCAGAGTCCTCAGCTTTGGGCTGCAGATTGCAGTCAGCGTCTGCACCGCCTAAAATGCCTTAGTGTCTGCAGTATGCAGCTCTGGTGCCAGCTAATCGTGACACCCATGGTCCCCACCTGCCTCCCTGCATGTCTCTTGAACACAAGTGTGGAGCCCCCACTGACTTCCAGTCAGAGAACTGTGAAAAAGGGAGCCCTTTGGGCGGAGGTTGGGGGCCTTGGTAGGGAAGCTCCCTCTTCAGTGATCACAGCTCACCTCATTAAGCATTCTTTTCTGCCCCATTTTCTCCAGAGAGGAGGCTTAGAGTCCGTCATGTTGGAGAGCTGCTGAGAACGGTATAGCTTCCGTCTGGACCTGCCTCACGATCCTCCCAGACATCGCAACCCAGCCATGTGTTTGTTCCCAGCTGACTGAGTTCCTGTCATCTGAGGAATAAGTGTAAAGGAGCTCGAGTCTGAACTTCAGTCTGACCCTAGCTGACAGGATTGTTCCTGTAACCAGCAGTTGAGAATGCTTCTGGCCGTTCATCTACCTCCTCTCCGTCCCTCTCCCTAGAACTTTCTTGGCTAGGGGAACTAGACAGGCAGTGTAATTACTTTTCTTGTTTGACCTCAACCAGCAAAGAACTGAAAGTAGATTAAATTGTTTCTAGGAGATACAGTGGGCATGTGTGTGTGTGTGTGTGTGTGTGTGCGCTTTGGGAGATGGGGAAGGGGCAAGAAGAAGGCCGTCTAAATCAGTCCAGTCAATCTAAGATTTCTAGCCTCCTCTTTTCATCTAAATATGTAAAGGGAAACATCTGAAGAACTAGTTATCAAGTTGCCAACTTTTTCTTCCTCCTGAGGTTCTGTAGTCAAGGCAAATAGTAGGCCCTATACACACTAGTAGTAGTGTGTCCTACTCTGTGTCTGGCATAGAGGCGGGCTTAGAGGACAACTATCTTTGCCCTCAGGTTATGGTCCATCTCCCATTGATTGTTTGAGGCCTTGGAAAAGCAGTCTGTGTTTCAATCCTCTATTCTTTCCTTCACCCCAGACCCTAGGATGAGTTCTTCTGGAAGCAGATTCTGAGACAGTTAGAATATAAAACAGTTGGACAGTTATTAATGAGTTCCTTACAGGTAAAGTCTGTGGAAGTAGAATTGGGCAGGGGAAGGAGATGTGCTGTTAGCCCACTTGGCATTGCTGTAAAGGTATATCTGAGACTGGCTAATTTATAAAGAAAATATGTTTATTGGGCTCACAGATCTGTAGGCTGTAGAAGAAGATTGCTCTGGCATATGCCTCTGGTGTGGGCCTCAGGGAACTTCTAATTGAGGAAGAAGGGGGAGCAGCATGTCACATGGGGAGAGAAGGCACAAGAGAGAGGAGGAGGGTCCAGGCTCTAAACAACCAGCTCTCTGTGTGAACTAATTAATAAAGAGAATTCGGGGAACCAAGCCATTCATGAAGGATCCACCCTCCCCATGTGCAAACATCTCCCACTAGGCCCCACCTCCAACACTGGGGATGAGATTTCAACTTGAGACATTAAGGGGTCTAATATCCAAACCGTATCATGTACTGTGTTGTAGACCCAGTGATTGCTCAACCAACTTCACAGGGCGCTCCAGAGTTAGCCCCTCAGAGATGCCCTGAATTAAGCTGAAGTGGCTAGGCCTTTATACTCCTTTATGGATCAGTCATTAGATGAGTGCCACCCTGAAAATGGGAGTGATCTTGGGTGCGTCTGAAGAGGTGACTCTCTGCAGCTAAGACAATCTCCAAAGGCACTGGTGCTGTAGACCATGTGCACATAACACTTTTAGTGATGAAGCAACAGATCTTCCATTGAAAGGACATCCAGGTGGGGCATCACAGTGGCTACCACAATCTACTCTAGGTTAGCTCTCCAGAGCCCATTGTATACTTCTTGCAAAGGTTACTAATGAACCCCTAATTTAAAAGCCTTATCTTGATCTTCTTCTTACGGGAATTTTCTGAACTTTTGGTGTTGTTGACCAACTGTTCTGGCTTCAAAACCTCCCTTGCTTCTGCTATAGTTCACTTTCATCTTTGTAAGAGCTCCTTCGGGTTGTCATTCTGTCTTCCTCATTAAACCACTCAATTATACCTTCCATTTCCTACTTTCTAGTTTCATCAATGCCCTTCCCTTTGTTCTCCAGCTTCTCTTTCTTGCTGATTGATCTCTCTTAACCACTTCCAAATGCCAGTGGTCAGATGATTCCACAGCTGTAGCTCTCTTCTGAGGTGCAGGTGTATTTTCAACTGCCCAGGAGATAACCACAATATAAATTCCTTGCTGTCTGCATTAGTCATCTTGGGCTGCTATAACAGAATACCACAGCCGGGGTGCCTTAAACAATTCTAGAGGCTGGAAGTTCAAAATTAAGGTGCTAGCAAAATTGGTTGTCTCCTGAGGGCTCTCTTTTTGGATTGCAGATGACTCCCTTCTCCCTGTGCTCTCATCCTCTACCCACGTGCACATAGAGAGAGATTTATGCTATCTTTTTCTCTTACAAGAACTCTAATCTTACAAGATTAGGGCACCACCACTATGATCTCATTTAACAGACCCCTTGGAAATTCAAAAAATCCTGAATGAATATTACAAGAAGCTTTATTCTCAGAAATATGAAAATCTGAAGGAAATTGACCAATACTTGGAAACACGCCACTTTCCAAGACTTAGCCAGAATCACGTGGAAATGTTGAACAGGCCCACATCAAGTTCTGAAATAGCATCAACTATACAAAATCTCCCTAAAAAGAAAAGCCTGGGATCAGATGGTTTCGTGTCAGAATTTAATCTTAATTAAACCCCTAAAGGCCCCATCTCCAAATACAGTCACATTGGGGGTTAGGGCTGGAAGATATGAATTTGGAGGAGAGAACATCATTTGGTCTATAACATTCCACCACTGTCCCCACAGAATTGAATCCATATCCTTCTTGCATATGAAATAAATTCACCCCATCCTAATAGCCCCTAAAGTTTTGACACATTCTCACATCAATTCCAAGCCCAAATATCTAGATATCACCTAAATCAGGCATGGTTTAGACCTGCAGTATGATTCATCCTGAGAAAAATCCTTTCTTTACCTGTGAACCTGCAAAACTAGAAAAGTTATGTGCTTCCAAAATATAATGGTAAGAAAGGCATAGGGTAGACCTTCCCACTCCAAAAAGGAGAAATCAAAAAGAAGCCCAGGTGATAGGTACCAAGCAAGTTTGAAACCTAGCAGGTAAATTCCATTACCCCTTAAGGCTTGACAATAATCCTCTTTCAATGGATGCTCCACCTTCCATGCCCATTGGGGTGGCCATGTCATCCTCACCCATGGCCCTAGGGAGCAGCTCTGCATGACACCCTGTCCGTATGGCTCTTTGCAGTGTCCCCTCCCATGTAGCTCCCTGTGGAAGCTCTAGTAATCCCTGAGACACTGGGTGAAAGCATCCAGGCTCACTGAAACCCAAGAGTTAGGCCCACCCCCTGAAACTGGGGAAGATAAAGCTTGCCTTCTGTGCTTGTGGTAGGAGAAGTTCTGATGATCTCCAAATTGCCTTTGAAGTGATTCTTCCTTTTTCCTTGAAGTATAAGGCATGCTATCAGCTGCATAGTTCTATTCAAAGGCCTTCATTTATTTTGCTTCATCTCTGTTCTCTGTGGTCCAAACTGGCGATCTCTCTGCTCATATAATTCCATCTCTATTTCTGGTTTCTGTTGAGATGACTGACTAGCTCCTTGCATAATAGCCTCATGGAGTGATAGTTCAGTTACACCCTTGGTGTGCTCTGCAGACCAATCTTTCTCATTGTTTGTCTTATGCATAGACTGAGGATTTTCCAAATATTCACGTTCTGGTTCCTTTTTGCTTAAAATTTCCATCAATTTATCTTTATCTACTATAAGCAGTAAAGGAGAAGCCAAACCAAACCTTTCACATTTAGCTTAAAACTCTCCTCCGCTAAATATCCAATTTCATCACTTGCTAGTTCTGCTTTCCACAAAACACTAGAATAGAATTAAGCCAAGTTCTTTGCCACTTTATAATAAAGATCTCTTTTCCACAGTTTCCAATAACAGGTTTTTCATTTTTACCTGAGACCTCCCCTGAATCATCAACTTTAACATCTATATTTCTATCAACAGCCCTTTCAAGACAATTTTAGATTTTCGTAGCACGCACATCAAAATTATCCTGAATCTACTCATCACCTGGTCGTACTCCTTTCACAGTTGTGGGTATTTGTTACAGCAGCAACCCAGCTTTTGGTACCAAAATCTGTATTAGTCTGCTAGGGCTGCCACAACAAGATACCACAACTGGATATCTTCTTTCTTCCTTTTTTCTTTCTTTCTTTCTTTTCTTTTGTTTTCTTTTTGAGACAGAATCTCCCTCTGTCACCCTAGTAGAGTGCTATGGCATCATAGCTCACAGCAACCTCACACTCCTAGACTTGAGTAATCCTCTTGCCTCAGCCTCCCAAGTACCTGGAATTACAGGCACCCACCACAGTGCCTGGCTAGTTTTCTTCTATTTTTAGTAGAGATAGAGTCTCGCTCTTGCTCAGGCTGGTCTTCAACTCCTGAGCTCAAGCAGTCTACCTGCCCTGGCCTCCCAGAGTGCTATGATTACAGGCATGAGCCACCATGCCCAGCCACAACTAGAATGAAATTTTATTTCCTTGGAGTCCTAAGAATGGAAATCCAAGGTCAAAGTGACAGCAGAGCTGGTGTCTGGTGAGGGCTCTCTCCTTGGGTTACAGATAGCTGCCTTCTCACTTGTCTTCACATAGCCTCTTAGTGCACACATGGGGAGGGAGGCAGGAAGGGAGACAGAGAGAGAAAAAAGAGGGAAAGAGATCTGGTGTCTTTTTTTATAAGGACACCAATTTTATCAGATCGTGGCCCCATTATGACCTCATTTAACTTTGGGGGGTGTAGATATATTTTATTTTTATTGGGTAAATGCCCAGGAGTGGGATTGTGTCATATGGTAAGTGTGTGACAAACTGCTTTCCAGAGATTCCTATTAATAGTATATAGGAGTTGCAGGTGCTCTGCACCCTTGTCAGTACTGAAGATTATCAGGTTGTTTTTTTTGTAATATTAACTATTTAATAGCTGGTATCTCAATGTGTGTGTGTGTGTGTGTGTGTGTGTGTGTTTGTACAGTTTACAGGTACATGGCACATTTCCTAGGTGAAGACCCACAACTATAACTTGTACTTTGTCTTACAAATGCAAACAATGTAACCTTAACTTTAACTTTTTTTGTTGTTGTTGCACTTTTTGGCCAGGGCTGGGTTTGAACCCACCACCTCCAGCACATGGGGCTAGTGCTCTACTCCTTTGAGCCACAGGCGCTGCCCTTAACTTTAACTTTTTTGACTTTCATTTAACTTTAATTGCCTCCCTGATTGCTTCAACATATGAATTTTGTGGGAACACAATTCAGTCCATAACATTGTCCTAAAATAAACTCTTTGTTTTACTTCTCCTATTACTGTCCTTCAAACTTGCCCTTTCTCCTCCCTTCCAATCACACCACCAAGTGGATCAACCAAGAAACTTGGGAATCATCCTTGACTTATTCTTTTCCCTCACTGTCTACATCCAAGCTGCAGATGTTATCTATTGCTGTGTGTATCCTAAACATTGTCTGTTAACACAATCAGCATTTATTATCTTACTCCATTTCTGTGGGTTCAGAGTCCAAGAGCAGCTCAGCTGGGTGGTTCTGACCTCAAGTTCTTCATGAGGTTGCCATCAAAATGTCAGCTGAGTATTTAGTCAACTGAGGGCTTGATTGGACCCAGGGGATCATCATTCAAAATTGCCCACTTACATGGCCATTATCAGGGGGCCTTACCTCCTCATCAGCTATTGGAACGAGGTCTTAATTATTCATTACATAGCCCCTCTCCATAGAGCTGCTTGAGCGAATTCCTAACATGGTAGCTAGCTTTTCATAGAGTGAATGATGCAAGAGACAGCAAGGGGGAGACCACATGCCTTTTCTGAACTAGTCTCAGAAGTTATGTACTTCCACTGTATTCTATTCAATCAAATCCAGTTACTGAGTTGAGTCAGCCCACCCTCAAGGACAGGAGAACTAAGCTCCACCTCTTGAAAGGAGGAATATCAAATAATTTGAGGATATTGCTAAAACCTCCCAAACACCTGCCACATCCACCCCGCTTCCATCTATTTTTAGACTATTACATGGGCCTCCTTAATTGCCTCCTTCTAATATTTCTGAAACCCAGATATAATTATGTGAACCCCAATAGCTCCCAGGAACTGCAGAATAAAGTCCACATTTCTTCGAATGATATTCAAAGCTTACCCCAATTAAAAAAAAATAGTTTAAAAAATTAAATTACATTTTTAGCTTATTACCTCCCTCTAAACAATCCGTATACTTTCATACCTCTGACCATGCCTTTCATCTCTCTGCCTGGAATCTCTGTGGTGGATTACTCCAAACGGCTCACCTTCTCTGTGTCCACACCCTTTGCCATGTGACTTTGCATCCACTAGAGGCAGAATATACTTCTCCATCTTTCAACTTGTGACTGAGTTTGACCAATAGGATGTTAGCAGATATGATGCAAGCAGAGGTTTGAATGTGCTGGAATTGTTGAGCATGTGCTCTTGTACTACTGTCATGGCCATGAGAAGAGCTTTCTTTAGGCATCTGTTCTTCTACAGCAAAGGTAGTCTTCTTAGAACATGAGAAAAGTTGGCTAGATTACATGCACATACGCACACTCTCACACATCAGGCAACATTGGAGTCCAGCCTAACAGAGCTCATCCTAGATCAGTGGATCCCCAGACAACCTGAGGTTGTATGAGTAAGAACAAATTGTTGTTGTTCAAAGTCACTTCTTTGGGGGTGGTTTGTTACATAGCATGATCGGGGCAACAGTTAACTAATCTTTGCTTCCTTTCCACTTCCTTTGCTTATCAAAATTCCACTTATCCTTCAAACTTTAGTTCAGATGACACCCTTTCTGAAACCCTCCAGTCTTTACAATGAAAATTAATTGTGCTTTCCTCTGAAATCTCACGTTTGTTGGCATTTAATTATACTAATAACTTTTGGCTTCATTCTTTACATATCATAATGGGTTTTATAAGCTTGTTAAAAGCAGAGGTCAGATTTTGTCACTATGTGATGCTCTGAGTACTGGGCATATGATAGGCACCCAATAAATGTTCAGCAACTAGGTGAATGAATGAAAATAATATATAATTGATTACTATAATTGGTTTAGGGAATATAAACCATAAGTCACAAGTTTTCAGAGCATCAATCACAATGGACCAGGATATTACAGAGTTAATCAGGTATTTATTGCCTAGTAGATTCTCAATAAAGATGTTATTTTTTGTCATGACTCACTAATTGCATGTAATAGACACTCATTCGACCCAGCTCCAAAAAAAAAGAGAGTTTATTGAAAATAAATGACACAGAGGATTGTCACAGAATCCAAGAGCAGTATACAAAGTAAACCAGGCTTTGTAGGAGCTGGAAGCCATCAAAAATTAATACTGTACAAGGGTCATACAGTCTCTCTCCCATGGAATCTTTGATCTATTCTTCTCCCTCTCTGCAGACTTGCTTTCTCAATTCACTCAACCCCTTGCTCATGGAGCATCCTAAGTATCTCCAAAGGGCTGTTTCCTATAGCTAAATGGAACTGGGTTTTTTTTTTTTTTTGGCCTCAATTCCATACTCTTAGAAACATGATTGGATTGTTCCAGCTTAAGTTGAGTGGGTTCAGTTAGCTGAGGGCAGGATAGGTGAGTTCACTTTGACAGATCAGGCTCATCTCTTTACCAGGGACTGTGGATGGGAAACAGTTTACAGAGAAAGGCTGTGTGTATAGGCAGGCACCCTAAACTTACTAAATGCTTATTACATCAAAGAGTCGGGAACATTTCCTAGAGGAAGGGAATTAACAGCTTTTTATTTTGTGGGTATACTTGAAATCTTTCAAGTCCATGATCATCAGAACTTAACGAGCCCGTAGAAAGAGACGCTTATTGGCCTGTGACTATCACTCATACATGGCACTCACAATAAGCTGGTTTTTGGAAAGAGTTTAGCATAGTGACTGACATATAACAAGCACTCAATGAATGTAGCTATTGTTATTTGAATATGTTGCAAAAAGCTAATATCACTGAATATTTGCTTCTGTAGACTCCTAGACATGGAGAACTTCCTATAGAATCTTCAGGATCTAATAACTCAGATGGGACAGCGGACTGAAGGGAAACAAGAGACTCTTAGGACCCTTCCTGAAGTGATTGTCTTGTAGGTATCATTGTTTAAACAGCTAACCTTATTTACCAGCAACTTGGAAGAGAGGATATTTTCATATGCCACTGCTTTGAACACAGATGACAAACCCAGGGATCAAGTATGCAAATGAGGGTGTGTACCGTGCATATTACTTCTTATGAGACATTTGGAGTAAAGAATCCTGCCCTGGGATGATAACAGTAGACCTTAGCTCTCAGCTGGCTGATAGGACCCAGAGACATGGGAATTCAACTGCTCAAAAGTCATGCTGTTATACCATGATGGTATCTGACAGAAGAGGAAGTGTTATGGAGACGAGAGCCTTGAGGTGATTGCCTGAGGAAGTGTGACCCAACGTAGGACACGGAAGCCCCTAGCCCAACCAAGTAGAAATTTCATGGTTTTTTAGAACTCCCAAAAGACAAGATGAATGGAGTTCTGGATAGAGGAACAGTCATTGTTACTTGAGCACGGTGCTTTGGGCCTAAAAAAGACATTGTTTGGGGCTGGCGCCCTAAACTCTAAGCTTTGTTAACTCCAGGCTTGGTTCTGATATGGTCACTCTTATACTCTAAGAGTCTAGCAGAGTACCAGGCACACAAGAAAGGCTCAAGACTTTACCTGATACCAGGTGCAGTGGTTCAACCCTTGTAATCTAGCACTTCGGGTGGCCAAGGTGGGAGGATTGCTTGTGTTCAAGAGTTCAAGATGAGCCTGAGCAATAATGAGACCTAAAATTAAAAATGAGGTGTATGTGGCTGGCACCTTAGACTCTACAAAAGAAAAAAATAGAAAAAATAGCAAGGATTGTGGTGAGTGTCTGTAGTCCCAGCTACCTGGGAGGCTGAGGCAGGAGGATCAGTTGAGCCCAGGAGTTTGAAGTTGCAATGAGCTATGAACATGCCACTGCACTCCAGCCTGGGTGACAGAGCAAGACTCTGTCCCAAAGAGAGACTCTACTCGAGCTAGCTAGCATTTATTCATTGAGTCATTTGTTTATTCATTCACTTTATCATTATTAATTTATCCATTCATTAAAGAATGCATACTTTACAGGTGTTTCCATCTCAGCACCATTGAGATTTTGAACCAGATATATTTTTTTTTATTGTGGGAAGCTATTGGGTAGATTGAAAAAAGCTTAAGGGCTCCTTGCCTTTATCTACTAGATGCTAGTAGCAGCCCCCCTCACTTGACACAATCAAACATGTCTCCAGATATTGCCAAATGTCCCCTAGGGAACAAAATCATCCCTGATTGAGAACCACTTCTACCAGAATCCAGGACTTTCACTGAATGTTTCTGAAAATAGTTTCAGGATAAATCAAGAGGTGTGTGTCGGGTACATAGTCCCTTCATGGATAAAGGGAGCTGAGAAAAATAAGTCAAATTGTCAAATATTGTCAAATAAGGCAATAAAGTCAGTGTAAAGTGCAACTGAGGGAAAACTGGCAAGAAAGGAACACAGCAGGCATGTCCCAAACTTTTTGCTCATGTACTCCTCTGAAATAACTTTAAGAAGGTATGTAGCTCTCACACATATTTCTTTCTTTTTTTTTTTTTTAGACAGAGCCTCAAGCTGTCACCCTGGGTAAAGTGCCATGGCATCACAGCTCACAGCAACCTCTAAATCCTGGGCTCAAGCGAGTCTCCTGCCTTAGCCTCCCAAGTAGCTGGGACCACAGGTGCCTGTCACAACACCTGGCTATTTTTTCGTTGCAGCCGTCATTGTTGTTTGGCGGGCCTGGGCTGGATTCGAACACGCCACCTTAGGTGTATGTGGCTGGCACCTTAGCCACTTGAGCCACAGGCACCGAGCCACACATATTTCATTGATTTTTATTTTTTTATTTTTTACTTTTTTTTTATTGAATGGTAACTATGTACATTAATGCACTTCTAGGGTACAGTGTGGGGTTTTCACATGCAATCCAAAATACTTCCGTCAAACTGGTCAACACAGCCTTCATGTCATTTTCTCAGTTGTTGTTTTAAAACA
>CAUYTI010157508.1:0-14317 GCA_963575145.1 Galago senegalensis | reverse complement strand
CCTGCCCAGAGCCCTGGGGCAGGTTGGTTCCCTGTCGCCAGTGGGCTGCGCGACTCTAGCAGGCAGTTCTAGGCCCTCCCAGAGTGGGGGACTCATCCGCCTCCTCGGGTGAGGGTGCGCTAAGCTCTAGCAAGTACCTCTGTGGCTGCCTGGAGCAGGGGAACTCCGCTCTGGCGACCCGCCGCCCGCAGGGAGCTTCCGGCTCTAGCCACGAGTTCTGGACCTGCCCAGAGCCCTGGAGCAGGGTGCGCCTCTCTGCCGCAAATGGAGTGTGCGGATCTGGTAAGCAGTTCTCGGCCCTCCCGGAGTGGGGGACTTGTCCGCCGCCACCGGCGGGGTTGCGCTGAGCTCTAGCAAGTACTTCTGTGGCTGCCCGGAGCAGGGAAACTCCGCTCCGGCAACCCGCCACCCACCGGAAGCTTGCGGCTCTAGCAATCAGTTCTGGACCTGCCCAGAGCTCTGGGGCAGGGTGCTTCTCTGTCGCCCGTGGGGTGCCCGGCTCTAGCAAGCAGTTCTTGGCCCTCCCGGAGTGGTGGACTCGTCTGCTGCCACTGGCAGGGATGCGTTCTGCTAGCAAGTACTTCTGTGGCTGTCGGGAGCAGGGGGCTTCTCTGCGGCTGCCCACCACCCACAGGAGGTGGCCGGCTCTAGTAAGCAGTTCTGGGGCCCGATTTGTACCTGTATTTTATGTTCTTAAATGATCTTCCTAGGATTTAAAGCTTGCCGAACTTCTTTCTGGGCTCAGCTCCCCGTCTTTGGCTTCATATGTTCTGATTCCAACCAGTTTTTCTTCCTTTGTTCAGGAGCCTCTGACCAGGGTTGCTACCAGTCGGCTATCTTCCCAGAATCCTCAATTTTCTTAAGTGTTCTGATCATGAAGGGATGCTGGATATTAATGCTTTTCCTTCATCAATTGAGAGAATCATATGGTCTTTGTTTTTAATATGTTTATGTGATGAATTACATTTATAGATTTACATATGTTGAACCATACTTGGGATCCTGAGATAAAACCCACTTGGTCAGGCTGTATAATTTGTTTGATGTGTTGCTAAATTCTGTTTATTAGGATTTTGTTGAACATTTATGTGTCAGTATTCATTAGTGATATTGGTCTGTAATTTTGTTGAACATTTTTGTGTCAGTATTCGTTAGTGATATTGGTCTGTAATTTTCTTTTGTGTTTGGGTCTTTTCCTGTTTGGGGGATCAGGGTAATGTTAGCTTCATAGAATGTGTTGGGTAGTATTCTGTCTTTTTCTATGTTTTGGAAAAGGTTGAGTAGTATGGGAACTAGTTCCTCTTTAAAGATTTGGTAGAATTCTGACGTGAAGCCATCTGGTCTTGGGATTTTCTTTTTAGGGAGATTTTGTATAGTTGATGCTATTTCAGAACTTGATATAGGCCTGTTCAACATTTCCACTTCATTCTGGCTAAGTCTTGGGAGATGACGTGCTTCCAAGTATTTGCTGATTTCCTTCAGATTGTCATATTTCTGGGAATATAGTTTTCATAATATTCATTAATAATTTTTTTTAATTTCTAATGGGTCTGTTGTTATTTCAACTTTACCGTTTGCTATTGATGATATTAGAGATTTTACTCTTTTTTTCTTGGTTAGGTTCACCAAAGGTTTATCAATTTTGTTGACTTTTTCAAAAAATCAACTTTTTGATTTATTGATCTGTTCTATAATCCTTTTCTTTTTAATCTCATTTAATTCTGCTCTAATTTTTGTTATTTCTTTTCTTCTCCTGGATTTAAAATTGGAACATTCTTCCTTTTCTAGCTGCTTGAGATGTCCCATTAAGTTGTTCACTTCCTCTCTTTCCATTCTCTTGAGGAAGGCTTGCAATGCTATAAATTTCCGTCTTACGACTGCCTTTGTGATATCCCAAATGTTCTGATAACTTGTGTTTTCATTATCATTTTGTTCTAAAAATTTGGTAATTTCCTTCTTGATCTTGTCTGTGACCCATCTATCATTCAGCATAAGGTTATTTAGCTTCCATGTTTTCGTATGAGTCTTCATTTCCTGTTGTTACTGAATTCAACTTTTATTCCATGATGTTCTGAGAAGATACATGGAATAATTTCTATTCTTTTAAATTTGCTGAGGTTAGATTTGTGACCTAAGATGTGATCAATTTTGGAGTATGTTCCATGGACTGATGAGAAAAATGTGTATTCAGTTTTGTTAGGATGAAATGTTCTATATAATTCTGTTAAATCCACAAGTTGAATAGTTGAATTCAAATCTAAGATTCCTTTACTAAGCATCTTATTGGAGGATCTATCCAGAGCTTCTAAAGGAGTGTTAAAATGATGACTATGATGGAGCTGGGGGAGATCAAGTTGCTCATGCCAGTTAGAGTCTCTTTTATAAATTGAGGTGCATTCTGGTTGGGTGTGTAGATATTGATAATTGAGATCTCATCAAATTGAGTATTGCCCTTAACAAATATAAAGTGGCCATCTTTATCTTTGATTACTTTTGTTGGTTTAAAACCTATTGTATCTGCAAATAAAATTGCAACACCTGCATTTTTCTGCTTTCCATTTGCTTGGAATGTAGAAGACCATCTCTTCACCCTGAGTCTAAATTTGTCTTTTAAAGTAAGATGAGATTCTTGTATACAATAGATGTCTGGTCAGAGTTTCTGTGCCTTTTTAGAGGACACTTTAAGCCGTTCACATTGATTGAAATTATTGAAAAGCCTGGTCAAATTTTAGGTATTAAGTTTTTCAAAAGTCCAGTGGACATTTTTAATCCTTTTGCCACTGTGGAAGTTGGAGTTTGATCAATAGTTTCTGAGTTAGTTTACTTTTGTTTTGGAGGATTGCACTGGTCATTATGGAGGATAGGTCTGAGAATATCCTGGAGACGTGGTTTAGTTATGGCAAATTTCTTCAACATATGAATGTCATTAAAGTATTTAATTTCTCCATCATAAATGAAACTCAGGTTAGCTGAATACAGGATCTTGGGTTTAAAGTTATTTTGTTTTAGGAGATTAAATGTTGATGACCACCCTCTTCTGGCCTGAAAGTTTTCAGCAGAGAGATCTGCATTCATTCTAATATTCTTCCCTTTGTTCCCTTTGTAGGTTATAGTTTTCTTACGTCTAGCTGCTTTCAGGATTTTCTCTTTCCTCTTAACCTTGGTGAAGTTAATTATGATGTGCCTTGGGGATGTCTTATTCAGGTTGAGTCGTGCTGGGGTTCTGAATCTGTCTGCTATCTGAATTTCAGAATCTCTTGGCATATCTGGAAAATTCTCTTTCATAATTTCAATAGCCTCTGTGTTTTGTGAAGCAACTTTTTTGCCTTCAGGGATTTCTATAAGGTGAATATTAGTTTTCTTCAAATTATTTCCGAGTTCTTTGAGAGAATGATCTGTTTTTGCTTTCCATTTCTGATCCTCTTTGGATGTTTGGGCACACTCAGAAATTTGTCTTCTATGTCTGAGATCCTTTCTTCTGCCTCCTGCATTCTGTT
Organism: Galago senegalensis; assembly: GCA_963575145.1. Taxonomy (NCBI): domain Eukaryota; kingdom Metazoa; phylum Chordata; class Mammalia; order Primates; family Galagidae; genus Galago; species Galago senegalensis. The sequence continues at coordinate 10,820 of CAUYTI010157508.1, read as the reverse complement.
ACCAATGGCTTCTATTGTATTTTTCAGATCTTGGAGAGCTGCAAGCTCTTGCCTCAATGTTTCAAAATCTCTAGTGGTTTTGTCTTTGAATTCCTTGAATTCTTGAGTAACCTTTGGAATGCTCCTTGAATTTCTAATTCTATGTTTGCCTCTATTTTGTTAATCTTATTTGCAACCCAAATTCTGAATTCATTTTTGATATCTCAGCTATTTGTTTGTAAAGGGGATCTTCACTTTTGTCTGCCACATCCTTTCTTGGGGGGGGGCGTTGACCTACTATGGTTATTCATATTACCAGAGGTTTTCCTCTTTCCTTTCCTTTTCCTCTTTTCCTTTTACTCTGATTGTGCACCATGATTACTTTGTCGTGCTTGGCTTTTCCCCTTGAGTTTTGTCAAGGACCTGTATTGTGTTTGGCCTTAAGTCCTTTAAGTCTCCTTCTAGATGGGAGCCTTTGCCAAAAGCTGGCTGCAGTCCATCATCTTGTCTCAGACCATCAATTTACGTATTTTTGTATTTACGTATTCTAGCTGGTGTCACCTTCTGGAGTCATGGAAATACAGCTTTCCATGTGAGCAACCAAGAGTTGTCAGCGTGCAGACATGACCGAAAAGTGAATGATCCCTTTTAGAGTATGACAGTTGTTCAGGGAGGAACCTGAGCTTGAATCAGTAGAATTCCAAGCCCAAAGACAGGAGAGTCAGGTTATAGCTTTCATGTGAAAGCTATAAATTATTTTCATAATAAGGCTGAGTACATTGGATACTTTTTCTTCCATTCTTGAGATACTTTGCTAAGAAGAACATTTTCCTGCTTCATCCATGTAAACATTAAGGAGGTAAAATCCTCATCTTTCTTTATGGCTGCATAGTATTCCATGGTATGCATATACCACAATTTATTGATCCATTTGTGGGTCAATGGGCACTTGGGCTTCTTCCGTGACATAGCAATTATGAATTGGGCTGCAATAAATATTATGATACAAATATCTTTATTGTAATGTCATTTTTGGTCTTCTGGATATATATCTAATAAAGGAATTGCAGGATCAAACGGCAGGTATATTTTTAGTTCTCTAAGTGTTCTCCAGACGTTTTTCCAAAAGGATCGTATTAGCTTTCAAGATTTTGTATCTTTATTCTTTGAGGTTTGATCCTTATGTGTCATTCTTCAGGTTTATACTATTAATGCTTGCTCAATTTCCTTAATTTGTAGATGTACACTTCTTTCTCTAAATTTTGAACTTTTTCAGCCATTATTTATTCAAATACTTCTGCAAGCCCATCCTCTTTTTCATCCCCTTCTAGGCCACAATGACAAAAATAATAACTCTCATCATGTTCCTGAGACTTTCTCTATATTTTCAGTCTAATCTCATTTAGATTGTGCAATTTCTTTTGTTCTTTTGTGAAATTCACTGCTTTTTTTGGTCCTATTTTTTCTGCTGTTGAGTCAGTCCAATGAGTTTTTAATTTTTTTTCTGTTATATATTAAATTCTAAAACTTTCCCTGATTCTTTAGCTTCCACTTCTTTGCATATGTGAAATAAAACCATTTACCTACAACTGATTGATCTTCAACAAAGTAGAAAACAATATACACTGGGAGAAAAAAGCCATATTTAATAAATTGGCAGGAAAAATTCAAAATTATGAAAAAGAACTCCTATCTTTCACAATATCCAGAATGCTTACTTTTCATGCCTTACCTTTAAAAAATTTTTTTTTAAAAAAATTTAAAGGTAAGGCATGAAACCATAAAAATTCAGGAAGAAAACAAAGGAAAAACTCCTGGCAAGGAATTTTTGATTAAGACTCAAAAGGCAAATATAGGAACAACAGAAATAAAATGGTATGCTTCTGCCCAGCAAAGGAAATAATCAACAGTAAATACACAACCTATAGAATAAGAAAAATTTTTACAAACTAGACATCAAAGGACTAATATCCAGAATCTACCAATGATCTGAAACAAATCTTTACCAAAAAAACCACAAAGTGGGCAAAAGGCATCAATAATAGTTTTTCAAAGGAATATAGACAAATGGCCAATAAACATATGAAAAAATGTTCATCTCTAATCATCAAGGAAATGTATATTAAAACCACAGTGAGATACCCTCATTTTTAAAATTAAAAGTTTTGTAGTTAAAAACTTATGTTGTTACTAATTTTGACAGTTATACATAGGTCATTATGGAAATTTTGAGATACACAAAATCAGGAAGTGTAAAATCTACACTGATGGATACAATTGAAGCTCTCCCAGCAATATCAAGAAGCTGAAAAAGCTGAACACTTGCATGAGTGAATCAGAAAGGATGCTGTCAACTGTATTTCTTGGAAGTGAAATAATACACTATAACAGTCTGTTTTAAAACTTTTGTAGTGGGGAGGTAGAACATCATGGCTGATGGATAGATGTTTAGCTAAGCTCTCCCAGAACAACAGTGAGAATGAGTGGTTTAGATCCTTCCTTGCAGGGAATGTTGGTGTAGACTGCAGTTCAGTGTATGCAGCAAACTGGTGGATTGCTGGACTCAAAGTATAATCTGGAGCTGTGGGGATTTCCAGAAAAATTTCTGTGCCACTGCTAAAGCAGAGGGTGGCAGTAGTAACCAGCCCCTCTCCCACAGAGGATTGCAATTCCCAGTTTGTGGTGGAAATTGGATTTTGTGTGGAAAAATTGGTAAAGTGTAGACTACTGAGTGGAATTTGATGGTCAGATAGGGGTTCTGTCTGAAGCAGCACTGCCAGGACTAGGCGACCAGAGAGACACTCATGCAGGAAGGATCCTGGTTAGGATGCAGTAATATTTTGAGATTTCAGAAATGGTGACTTCCACAGCAACCTTTTTGCACAGGCCAGGTGCAATGATTTGAGTGCAGCCATCCTGCACCTAAAGCAGGTCTAGGATACCCTGCACTTCACGGGAAGTGTTGCAGGGAGCACTAGTGAAAACTCCCTGTGAAGATTTTTTGAGATCAGTGGAATCAACAACTCTGCAGGGACTAAGTGTCAAGCAGATAGCCAGGCAACCACCAACAACAGTATAAACCATGAATCAGGATAAGCCTGAGAACCACTCAGGGCACCACCTCATGTCCAGAAAGTATATTGCAACATAAAGATATTCCTACTAAAGTTGATCCTTATGGTATACATATAGTTTATATAAATATAAATATATACATATATATTTAAATTGTTGTTGGGGATTCATTGAGGGTACAAGAAACCAGATTTATTCATATGTTTATATATATGAATAATATTTGTATTGTTGGTGCCGTTTTTTTTTCTTTCTTTTTTGTTTCCTTTTTCTTTTACCTCTTTTGGATTTTTTCCTTTTCTTTTCTTGCTTGTAGGAGTTATTGTTAAAATTTTTAAAAATTATTAATATTATTTTTTTCTCTTCCTCTTCTTCCTTTCTTATGGTTGCTGAGAGTGCTTACATTAGGATATTAGAGTTTTTATTTATATTTTGTTTTGTCTGTTTATTTGTTTCTGATTGTGCATCTGTGTGCTTGTGTGTCTGGTTGATTTTTTGTTCATTTTTTCATTTTGTTTCAATGTGTCTTGTGTTTTGCTAAATCCTTGGGTTAGGTATTTTCCCTATCTCCAATGTTTACATTCAATAAGAACAAGGGTGAATGGGGGATAATGGCTGACTGGAGCCAGCTTTCAAACAGAAGCTCTAGTCCAGAGGGAGAGATAATGGTCAGAAAGAACCTAACAAAGCTGAAGGGTGGGAGATGAGCAGAGAGAAGAGTTAGATAATCACATCTTCTCTGCTGAGGCAAGCTCTGACTCCAAGGAAAGAAATTTCTGATACAGAACTCATCCCAAAGAGGATATTTGTCCATTTCCTCATACAAGAAGGTTCCTTGCTTGCTGTAGGATCTCTAAGAGTGAGTGGTTCTCTCACCCCACTGGAGTGACTTGCTGGAAGCTACTCCTTCTCCAGAGTCCCTGATGTGAGCCTAGGAATTCCCTTGTCTGGCAGGAAGTTTGAACAAATATTTTCCCTGCCACCTTGAACTTCCAGTCTACCCTTTCCTCCCTTGCCTGGTAGTCTTGAGGTCCAACTTCTTCAGAGACCAGAATGCTCATATTTCTTAGCTAGGACTGGGAATTGCATAGATGGTGGCAGTACAGCTACACTGTATCTGGGAATCTGGTAACAGTGCAGAAAGACACAGAGGGGGAGGTGCGTGGCCTGGCTTTGAGAAAGTGTATCTTAGCAGTGGGTGGAGGCTTGGGTCTCTGTGCAATGGGTGGAGACTAGGGAACTGCTGAGGTGTGCAAACCTAAGTGGAGACACCTCCCACCCAACATCAGCATTAATAGAGTGATCCTACTGGGGCCTAATTTTGGTGAGTCATGTCCCCAACACTGTGAACTGCCAGAGGAAGCCAGACCTTGCCCTATAGGGATACCAGAGCTGCAGAACAATGGGAGCAAAGATGCAGGGGCTGAAGGAGAAATATATTTGATCTCTGGATATCCTCAGATTTAGATTGCGCTTAGGTGGAACACTCCCCAGTTGCCAGTTAGGATCTGAGGCAGGTAGGCTTCAGATCCCCCTGCTGGCTGGTGGCAGAGGGTGGTGGCTGAGATGAGGAGGCATTGACTTTACTTTGACTCTGGCAGGTGCAAAGACCTGGGACATTTGATTATTGGACAGAACTGAGCCACAGAGACTGGGTTAACACAGACTGGAAGTGGGGTTACCAGAGACTGGGGTTAACAGAGTCTAGTGGTGAAGGAAGAGCAAGGTGGGGAAAGAGGCATCAGCCCCATTGGCCCAAACCTTCTTCTGTATGGACCTTTCTGACTCCACAGAGCACCAGAGTGAGCCACACTTCAGCTACGAGTGGACTCCTACTAGCTAGTTGCTGGAGAAATTTTGAACTCTCTTGCTAGAGAGTGGGCACTAACTGGGACAATTAGTTTAGAACTCTTGAACTGGACAAATCACCCAAGGATCCTCCAAGGTCATACTCTGGTTCTGTTGTAGTAAGAAGGTTTTATTTTCCTCTTCCAGTTGGTGCCTGTAGGGGGTGGCATGTCTTATTTGCTTGTATTTCTCCACAGCTGTGTCTTCAACCCAGAGTCACTGATTTACTAGGGTTGGACAGAGACCAGATGAATACAAGAAAGAGCCACCTAGCTCCACCACACCAATCAGGTCTCCAGGGTCTCAGGTTGTAGTACTGTATGGTTCCTTTGCAAAGCTGTAGAGGAATAGCTGAAGTCATCAGTCCCAGCTCTTTGGTAAAGGACTGGTCAATCACAACTCCAGAAGCCCCCAATCCAATTTCACCTTACCTGCTCATCCAGTGAAATGCTGAAAAACAATCATGGGGCAGAATCAGCAGAAAAACTCTGGCAACATGAATAATCAGAGAAGATCAATTCTATGAAGGAATGACAAACCAGCCACACTAGAGAATCCCTTTCATAAACAGATGGCTGAGATGACAAAAATAAAATTTAGAATTTGGATTGCAAAAGATATTAACAGAATGGAAGTAAAGTTGGAATTAGAAATTCTAGGAATAGCTCAAAAGTTGTGTCAAGAATTCAATGAATTACAACACTAAATCACCAAAGATTTTGACACATTGAGGCAAGAACTTGCAGCCCTCAAGAAATATAGTAGAATCTCTCAGTAACAGAATGGAAGGATTTCTGACATTGAAGACAAAGCTTTTGAACACTCCCAAATGCACAAAGAGGAAAAGAACTGGAGAGCAAAAATGGATCAGTCTCTCAGAGAGCTCTGGTATAATTCCAAGAAAACTAATATTTGCCTTATACGAATTTCTGAAGGTGATGAAGTTGTTTTGAAAAGTACAAATGCTCTACACCAGGAGATAATCGAGAAGAACATCCCAAACATCACAAGAGATTCTGAGATTCAGATAGCAGACAGTTTCAGAACCCCATCATGGCTCAATCCAAATAAAGCATCTCCCAGACATATTATAATTAACTTCACCAAAGTTAATATGAAGGAGAAAATACTACAAGCAGCCAGATGTAAGAAAAACATAACCTACACGGGGAAGAATATTAGAATGACTGCAGATCTCTCTGCTGAAACTTTTCAAGCTAGAAGAGGATAGTCATCCTCAACTTCAACCTCCTATAACAAAACAATATTCAACCCAGGATCCTGTATCCAGCTAAACTGAGTTTCATTTATGATTGAGAAATTAAATACTTTAATGATATTCACAAGCTGAAGAAATTTTCCATAACTAAACCAGCTATCCTGGATATTCTAAGACTCATCCTCCACAATCACCACCACAACACTTTACTACCAAAGTAAACTCACTCAGAAAATTTTGATCAAAACCCAACTTCCACAGTGGCAAAAGGATTAAAATGTCCACTGGAATTTCAAAAAATTTGACACCCAGTATAATACCAGGCTTATCACTGCTCTCAATTAATGTGAATGGCTTAACTTGCCCTATAAAGAGACACAGGTTGGCTGACTGGATACAAAAACTCAGGACAGATATCTGATGCATATAAGAATCTCATCTTACCTTAAAAGATACATATAGACTCAGGGTGAAGGGATGGTCATCTACAATTCAGGCAAATGGAAATCAGAAAAAAGCAGGTGTTGCAATTTATTCACAAATACCATAGGTTTTTAAACCAACAAAAGTAAGGAAAGATAAGAATGGTCACTTCATATTTATTAAGGGAAACACTCATATGAGATTTCAATTATTGTTTATGCACCCAACCAGAGGGCTCCTCACTTTATAAGAGAGACTCTAACAGACATGAGCAACTTTATTTCTTCCAGCACTATAAATGTTGGAGATTTTAACACCCCTTTGGCAGTGTTAGATAGATCCACAATAAGAAATTAAGCAAATAAATTTTAGACTTAAAATTAACCATGCAACAATTGGATTAACAGATATCTACAGAATAGTTCATCCTAACAAAACTGAATACACATTATACTCATCAGCTTATAAACATCCTCCAAAATTGATCACATCTTAGGTCACAATGCTAACCTCAGCAAATTAAAAAAATAGAAATTATTCCTTGTATCTTCACAGACCATCAAGGAATAAAATTTGAGCTCAGCAACAACAGGATATTCACACAAAGACATGGAAACTAAACAGTCTTCTGCCAAATGATAGGTGGGTTATAGATGTGAGTAAGAAAGAAATTATCAGAGTTTTGGAGCAAAATGATACTGAAGACATGATTTACCAGAAACTGTTGGATACTGCAAAGGCAGTCCTAAATTAAGGGAAATTTATCGGATTACAAGCTTTCCTCAAGAGAATGAAAAGAGAAGAAATCAACTTAATGGGACAGCTCAAGCAACTGGAAAAGGAAGAACATTGCAACCGCAAACCAAGCAGAAGAAAAGAAATAACCAAAATTAGAGCAGAATTAAGTGAAATTGAAAATAACAGAATTATACAACATATCAATGAATCAAAAAGTTGGTTTTTAAAAAAGGTCAATAAAATAGATAAACCTTTGACTAACCTAACCAGAAATAAAAGAGTAAAATCTCTAATTTCATCAATCAGAAATAACAGAGACGAGATAACCACAGACTATGCAGAAATTCAAAAAAGTACTTAATGAATATTACCAAAAACCTCTATTCTCAGAAATATGAAAATTCAAAGGAAATTGACCAATACTTGGTATCACATCACCTTCCTTAGATTTAACCAGAAAGAAGTGAAATGTTTAACAAGACTATATCAAGTTGTGAAATAGCATCAATTATTCAAAATCTTTCAAAAAAGAAAAGTCTGGGACCAGATAGCTTCACATCGGAATTCTACCAAATCTTTAAAGAGAAACTAGTACCCATATTACTTAACCTTCCAAAATACAGAAAAAGACAGAATACTTCCCAACACATTCTATGAAGCAAACATCACCCTGATACCCAAACCAGGAAAAGATCCAATAAGAAATGAAAATTATAGACAAATATCTTTAATGAATATGGATGCAATAATATTCAATAATACATCAAACAAATTATACACCACGACCAAGTGGGTTTTATCCCAGACTCTCAAGAATGGTTCAATATATGTAACTCTATAAATATAATACATCAAATAAGCACATTAAAAAACAAAGACCATACGATTCTCTCAATTGATGCAGAAAATGCTTTTGACACTATCCAGCATCTTTTTATGATCAGAACATATAAGAAAATAGCTATAGAAGGGAAATTTCTTAAACTGATAGAGGCCATCTACAGCAAACCTACAGCCAATATTATATTTAATGGAGTAAAACTGATAACATTTACACTCAGATTAGGAATTAGGCAAGTTTCCCACTCTCTCCAGTGCTTTTTAACATTGTAATGGAAGACTTAGCCATCACAATCAGGCAAGAGAAGGCAATCATAGGTATCCATATAGGGTCAAAGGAGATCAAACTTTCACTCTTCATAGATGATATGATAGCAAACCTGGAAAACCTCAGGGACTCAACCACAAAACTCTTAGAAGTGATCAAAGACTACAGCAGAATCTCAGGATAAAAAAACAATACTGACAAATCAGTAGCATTCATATATACCAACAATAGTCAAGCTGAAAAAACAGTCAAGGTTTTTTGGCACCATAGTGCCAAAGAAAATGAAATATCTGGGAGCATACCTAACAAAGGATATGAAAGGTCTCTATGAAGAGAACTATGAAACTCTGAGAAAAGAAATAGCTGAAAGATTTTAACAAATGGAAAAACATACCATGCTCATGGCCAAGAAGAATCAACATTGTCAAAATGTCCATACTATCCAAAGCAATCTAAAGATTGAATGCAATCCCCACTAAAGCACCTCTGTCATACTTTAAAGATCTAGAAAAACTAGTACTTCATTTTATATGGAAACAGAAAAAACTTTGAATATCTAAGACATTCAGACATAAAAACATATCAGGAAGAATCCCACTATCAGACTTCAGACCATACTATAAATCTATAGTGCTCAAAACAGCAAGGTACTGGCACAAAAATAGAGAGGTTGATGTATGAAACAGAATTAAAAACCAAGAGTTGAATCCAGTTAGTTATCATCATTTGATCTTTGATAAGTCTATCAAAAATATGAATTGGGGGAGAGATTCCCTGTTAAACAAATGGTGCTGTGTGAATTGGCTGGCAACTTGTAGAATAGTGATACTGAGCCCACACCTTTCACTTTTAACAAAAATTGACTCTCACTGGATGAAAGACTTATACCTAAGACATGAAACCATAAAGATTCTTGGAGAGAGTTCTGGAGAAACACTTGAAGAGTGTTTCTGGGAGAATACTTTATGAGAAGGACCCCCCAGGGCAATTGAAGCAACACCAAAAATGCACTAGTGGGACCTGATCAAACTAAAAAGCTTCTGCACTGCCAAGGACACCGTAATTAAAACAAGTAGACTGCCCTCAGAATGGGAAAGGATATTTGCAGGTTACATTTCTGACAAAAGTCTGATAATCAGAATTCACAGAGAACTCAAACTTATTAATATGAAAAGAATAAGTGATCTCATTTCACTATGGACAAGAGACCTTAACAGAAGTTTCTCTGAAGAAGACAGACACATGGTCTGCAGACACATGAAGAAATGCTCATCATCTTTAATCATCAGAAAAATGCAAATCAAAATCACTTTGAGATACCATCTAATTCCAGTAAGAGTACCACATCACAAAATCCCAAAACTACAGATGCTGGTACAGATGTGGAGTAAAGGGAACACTTATGCCCTGCTAGTGGGAATGCAAGCTAATATGTTCCTTTCTGAAAGAAATTTGGAGAACACTCAGGGATATAAATGAAGACCTGCCATTGGATCCTGCAATTCTTCTACTATCCAAAATACCAAAAATCACTTTGCAAAAAAGTGCAGCTGAGGAAAGTTTTGCCAAAGTAAAAGGTTTCCAAAGGGCTTAAAACATCCACCATCCATCTTGCTACCGTCATTATTTCTTCTGAGTAATTTTGTTCATATAATTTTCAATTATTCTGAATGTATATGTGTGTGTGTGTGTGTGTGTGTGTGTGTGTGTGTATAGCAGTCTGTAAAACATATATTCTGACCAGGTGTTGGGCTTCCTATTTTGACCTGGGTGACCACCTAGGGGGCTTCACTTTATTTTTAGTTAGCTGTGATATTTTGCAGAGGTCCCCACACTAAAACAATTCCTATGATTACTTATATGTAGGTAGCTGAAAATAGAAGTGTTCACTTTGTGGGTACAATAGCACTGGCATTCATGGTAAAGGGATACTATCTGAAGGTCGCATGTCATGACATTTAAATCTCATTTTGAAATAATCTTATTATGAAGAACGCAAAGTTTTTTTCTTTTTTATAATGCATTGTAAAAATCAAAACCAGTATCATTGTTGCAACATCTCCAACTAAAGTAACAAGATCAGTTAAAAGCCCATTGTGTATAGTACACCTTCCTCTCACCACTGTCCTCACCCTCACTGCCTAAGAAAACCACTATTTTGAAAAATTTTTATCAATTTCATGGATATTTTATCATTTATTTCATTTTGTGTATCCTTAGGTAATGTATGGAATTGCTTTGCATATTTTAAATCATCACATAGGTATTATACTGTGTGTATTTATCTCTTTTTTCCTTCAGGATAGTGTGAAGTTTAATTTTTTCACATTCACTGTAGTATATAATATGATACAAATATCTTACATCTTTTTTTTTTTTTTTTTGAGACGGAGCCTCAAGCTATTCCCCTGGGTAGAGTGCCATGGCATC
>CAUYTI010157505.1:0-32766 GCA_963575145.1 Galago senegalensis | reverse complement strand
TACACCTAAGGTGGCGGGTTCGAATCCCCAGCCCGGACCCGCCAAACAACAATGATGGCTGCAACCAAAAAATAGCCGGGCGCCTGTGGTCCCAGCTACTTGGGAGGCGGAGGCAAGAGACTCACTTGAGCCCAGGAGTTGGAGGTTGCTGTGAGCTGTAATACCACAGCACTCTACTCGGGGACAGCTTGAGGCTCTGTCTCAAAAAAAAAAAAAAAAAGAACTTTGGAGGAGGTGATGGAAAGATGGAGAGATGGGAGAAGATCCATATATAAGTAGACCCATGCAGTCCAAGCCCATCCACTTACATGCAGATGTTTTTCTGTAAGGTTAGACCAAGTATACTTGCTTCTCCTGCCTCCCCACCTCCCACTTCTTCTGCTGCTTCTGCCCTGCCACCCTGAGACGACATGACCAACCCTTCTTCCTCCTCCTCAGCCCACTCAGCATCAAGACAATGGGGATGAGACCTTCATGATTATCCACTTCCACTTAATGAAGAATAAATACGTTTTCTGTTACGATTTTCTTTTTCCTTTTTTGATTTTATTACCCTTGGTAGAGTGCTGTGGCATTATTGCTCACAGCAACCTCAAATTCTTGAGCTCAAGCGATTCTCTTGCCTCAGCCTCCCAAGTAGCTGGGACCACAGGCGCCCGCCACAATGCCCAGCTATTTTTTGGTTGCAGCCATCGTTGTTTGGCGGGTCCGGGCTGAATTCAAACCCGCCACCTTAGGTGTATGTGGCTGGTGCCTTAGCCACTTGAGCCACAGGTACTGAGCCCAGATGATTTTCTAAATAACATTTTCTTTTCTCTAGCTTACTTTATTGTAAGAATGCAATGTATAATACATGTAACATAAAAAATATGTATTAATTGACTGTTTCTGTTATCAGGAAGGCCTCTGGTCAACAATAGGCTATTAGTAGTTTTGGGGGAGTCAGAAGTTGCTAACTGGACATAATGTCTTTCCCTGGTAGGCTTCACGTAAGAAAGAATTCAGGAGTGAGATGATGGTATAAGGTGAAGGCCAGATGTATTCAGAAAGTATAGAACTTCTAAACCACAGACAGAGCAGAGGCAAGTTCTTCCCAAAAGAGACTTGGCCTCTGGTTTTTGTTGCCTATCTATTTAAGTAAAGGCTTAATTGACAAGAGGAAGAATATTCATGATAGGGCTGGTGTTTTCCTGGAATCAGGGTGACACCCTCTATTGTCTCTGTTGTCAAGGGTTGGAACTTGTCCCACCTCCATCCTGTTTTGAACAGAGCTACTAGGAAGGCTGATGTGGGAAGATCACTTGAGCAAAAGAGTTCAAGGTTACAGTGAGCTATGATGCACCATGGCACTCCAGCCTGGGTGACAGAGCGAGATACCCATCTCATAAAAAAATAGCAAATTTTCAACTGTGAAATTTGGCATCACTAACCCCTGCATTGTTCTAGGGCTAATGGGTATATGTATATACACCCACAACTCCACACACAGAGGATTTATATATATATATATATATATTTTTTTTTTTTTTTTTTTTTTTTTGAGATGGAGCCTCAAGCTGTCCCCCTGGGTAGAGTGCCGTGGCATTACAGCTCACAGCAACCTCCAACTCCTGGGCTCTAGCAAGTCTCCTGCCTCCGCCTCCCAAGTAGCTGGGACCACAGGCGCCGGCCACAACGCCTGGCTATTTTTTGGTTGCAGCCGTCATTGTTGTTTGGTGGGTCCGGGCTAGGGATTCGAACCTGCCACCTTAGGTGTACGTGGCTGGCGCCTTAGCTGGTTGAGCTATAGGCGCCGAGCCAATACTTCTTTCTTAAATAGCTTTTTCTCCTGCCATCTCTTTTGTGCTGTTATTGTTATACAGATTACATCTTTATTCATGTGTGTCATTAGCACTAATTTATAATATTGTTATATACATTTGTCTTTTAAATAAGGTAGGAGAAAAAGAGTTATAAACAAAAAAAATATGTTTAGAATGTCTTTTATATTTACCTATGTAGTTCCCTTTGCCAGGTACTACGTATTTCTCAGTTTGGATTTGAGTTATTGTCTAGCATTCTTCTTTTTCAGCTCAAAGGACTTTTTTTTGAGGTTCTTGTAGGGCAGGTATGCAAATAATAAGTTCTTTCAGTCATTATTTATCTTGTAATGTCTAAATTTCTCCTTTATTTTTTTCTGAATATAAAAATCTTGGTTCATGGTCTTTCTCTTTCAGCATTTTGAGTATGTCATCTCACTACCTTCTGGCCTACATAATTTCTGGTGAGCAATTTACTGTTAGTCTATTTTTTTTTTTTTTTTTTTTGCAGTTTTTGGCCAGGCTGGGTTTGAACCCACCACCTCTGGCATATGGGGCCAGCACCTTACTCCTTTGAGCTGCAAGCCCTGCCCAACTGCTAGTCTTGTTAGGGATTCCCTTTATGAACAAGTCATCTTTCTTGCTGCTTCCAAGTTTCTGTTCAGCTTGTGTAGAACGTAAAGGTCAACTAGAGGTGAGAGCTTAGAATGTCTCAGTTCTTTCTGAGCATACACTACATATATGCATGGCCTTCCAGATTCTTAGGAATTTTCAAAACCTCTATGTACATCTTATTCCCCTAGCTTTTAATCTTTTCAGTTAGTCTATTGTTTGCCCTCAACTATTAGACACAATCTTAGACAGCCATAAAATTTACCAATTGTTCTAATTGTTCTTGACAAATAGTGCTGGAGAAAAGACTTTTGCATTGGGTCATCACTGAGTCAGATCAAGTAAAGACAGTTTTATAAGTGGGTTTTTCCAAGGAACTACTAGACATGTGAGATACAACATTCTGTGATATTGAACCTTTGAGGGAGGTCCAACCTCCTCCAACAGCTTCTAGGCATCTGGTTTTCACTATGATTGTGAGCTCTTGGTTTTAAAGACTAGAGGGGGCTATAGAGGGTGGGATAATGAAGCAAGTTAAAATTACCACAAAGATCACTGTTTTTACTTAGATGCAGCCATTTTTCTTGATCAGACACTCCCTGGGTTGCTGAAAAATTTGGTTAATTTCTGGAGTTCTGAAAAAGGTGATTCAGATTTCTTTTCAACATTCTTATTGCTTTTGTAGAGGAAAGAATTTTTGGAAGTATTTACTTTGCCATGTTTGTTAAAATTGGAAATAGTTGTCTTTGGCGAAATGCCCATTATCAGATTAGGAGAATTTTCATCTACTGAATTGTCAAGAAATGTTCTGTGCTAAGTTTTTCACAATTTTATCTTCATTTATTGAAGTTATTGCATTCTTCCCATCTTTGTTAGCTGTTATGGTTAATTACCTAAATGATATTTATAATAAGACCTTTTGGTTTTTTAGAGACAGAGTTTCACTTTGTCACCCTCAGTAGAGAGCGGTGGTGTCACAGCTCACAGCAAGCTCCAGCTCTTGGGCTTAGGTGATTCTCTCACCTCAGCCTCCAGAGTAGCTGGGACTACAGGCACCGACCACAACACCTGGCTATGTTTTTGTTGCAGTTTGGCCAGGGCCAGGTTTGAACCCACCACTCTCAGTATATGGGGCTAGCACCCTACTTACTGAGCCACAGGCACTGCCCTAATATAGGACTTTTTAAAGTTAAACCATCTTTATATGTCTAGGTTAAACTCTGTTACATATTTTATAATATTAATGAAACCAACTTGGTAACATAGTAGAACTTCCATAGTTGACCACCTCCCTGTATTGACCACCTCCTTAAGTTGGACTAATTTTCATAGACCAGACATGCATATATGTATATACCAGTATAGAAGGCCTAGTTCCTTATGTTAACCACCTCTATATGTTGACCAGTTTGTTATAGTCACCTTGCGGGTCAACTTAGAGAAATTCTTTTGTATTTTCTTTAAGATTTCTATTCGTGAGTGAGATTGGCCTAAAATACCTCATAGTACTAAAAGAAAAATAATCATTATCTAGAGACTTGAACTCAGAGAAGATTGCATCCATAGCATTGCCTCCATATGCACAAGTTGGCTATAAGCTTATGCTGGTTCCCATCAGAGAATAAATATCCATTTCGGCCTACACATCATGGATCAGGATTTGGATTGAGAGAGGTTTCAGAGACCTGAAAAAAGTGGCTTAAGTAGTTCCTCAGCCAATTCTGGGGTGTCTGGAATAGTTCTAAGATATAGTAATCTGTGGGTTAGAGTTTAGTGTAGGCTAACATTCTTGAGGATCTACTTGGTAACAGCCCAGATTCCTCAACCCCCATCCTGTACTGAACACAGTACCTGAGGAATACTGCCAGGAGCTCAGGAGTGTTCAGAAGTTTAGACATAGATCTAAGGGTTATGTCCTGGAAAAGGCTCAAAGGTTGAAATCGCTTAAGGTTTAAGATATAGATCATCAGCATAGGATAGGGAAGTTAAAATTTAGCCCCAAGGCATTATAATCATTTCCTTTTTACTTTATAATCTTATGATAATCTCTCTTTCTTTACATTGCTTCCTCTATTCACTGACTTGCAAAGCTTCTTTATTTCTTTCTATATATAATTAACTTTGTATGTTCCATATGTCTTGCCCTACAGATTTTTCCTGGTTCAATTAAAAAACCCTTGAGGTTTTTGTTCAGGGAGACACTTACTTGCTACCTCTTAGCATGTAACCCTGCTTGCCTCTCTGTGCCTCATAGGTTATTTCTTTGAAAATAACTTAATGTAAGAGTGTAAGAGTTTCCTTTTCACACTGATAAGCTAAAACTTATCCATGTGGTCACACTAAGATGTCAAGGATGTGGAAAATTGGGTGGCAATGTGTTCAACTAAATATCAGGGCTTTTTAATTGAAGGGGAAAAAAGAGGACATATATTTATTTGATAGGAAACTAAGAGTCTCTGTCACTCTAGGAATGGTTTGATCAATTAAAAGGTAGTATTTTTATAAACAAGATGTGTAACAAAAAAAAAAAAAAAAGATGTGTAGGAAAAATGTGAGTGTATGTTTACTCAGGTATGTGTGCCTGGCAGTCAGGTAGAATTGTTTCTAGAATTTCTTTTTCAGTAGGTCCTTGGTCTCAGGAATTTAAAGAATGAACCCACAGATCAGTGGTTAGATAGGATTTTATTAGACAGAAAGGAATACAGGAATGAAAAACACCAGTGCTTCTGGTAAAGGGGAAGACCCAAGTTGAAAGTCTCCCCCGAGGTCCTTTGTCTAGGGGTGTATATTGTATGGAGAATTACATTTTGGCCAGGACTTGGTAGATGGAAAAACATCTTTTCAAAGTTAATGAATGCATTAACAAATGAATGCACTCCCTCTGCTGGGGCAAATTTATTAGGTCTTTGCAGTTTTTGTCTCAGGGAAGGGATTAGGGGTTATGCTCGCTACTCAAGGTGGAACAACGCCAAAAATGTTTAAGGATGCTTTGCTCATGACCCTGCTAGAGCCCAGAGGTTGTGGCCTGGAAACGGCAGCCTGTTTGTGCCCAGAGATGGGGATCTGATTTCTGAGCTCACCTTGGCCTAGAGAATGGGGGAATCCTTGTCCAGCTCTGAGTGGGGGAATCCTGGATCAATAGCAAAAAGAATTTAAAGTAAATAGGTTAGTTACATATGCATTTTATAAATTATAGGGGACTTGTGAATTGCAAAGATACTAAAATGTATGACATATATTAATAAATGAGAAACTTGAATAATTACTATACCTAATTAACACAAAAAGAAAAATAAAGAATGATAGGAAATGGTAACTAAAGCAAAGAAAAATAAAACACCGCTTAAAAATCATTATCAATCACAAAATTCCA
Organism: Galago senegalensis; assembly: GCA_963575145.1. Lineage (NCBI taxonomy): Eukaryota > Metazoa > Chordata > Mammalia > Primates > Galagidae > Galago > Galago senegalensis. The sequence continues at coordinate 26,982 of CAUYTI010157505.1, read as the reverse complement.
TCTTGCTAAGGGCTTTCAACACTCCCCTTCCTTAAGAGAGGAAGCTCAGCAGAAAGAGTTTAGTAATAACTGCAAAGTCCCAGCTTCCCTTTAAAAGGACTCCCCTTACCAGGTTTGGCTCTTGTCAAACTTGACTTGCTTTAAGGACTCTCCCTCCCCTACCAAAAGCCCCTTATAAAAGGTTTGCACCCCCTACTTCTAGGGGTCAAGAGACTTTGAGGCATGGGCCCTCTCTCAGCCCAGCTGATCAGTAAGGCCCCTTGCTTAATTTGGACTCAGTGTGCTGGTATTTCTCTATTCCACTTGCTTTGGGTATAACACTATTATATAAAACAATGCCTGTAAGTTTTTTGAGGTTCCCTCAGAACCCTAACCTGGGTTGGAGTGGACAGGGGAGATGGTGGGAAAATAATGAGACTTACACCAACTTAATGTATAAAGTGTGGGTAGCCTAGAGAGGCATACATTGACTCACACTCCCTGCGTCAGATTGAAGCAATACAGCAGCCCTCTGACTCCTCAGAAGCATACATGCAAAATACAGTGGTGCCAAAATGGGATTAAAAGAAGGAAGACTGAGCAAAAGGCAATAGCTGGGTAATCAGAAACATAGGGTTGCGAGTTGTCAACAATGGGGATAACACACTTAGAATGGAGGAGACCCCCTGGTCTCTTCGAAGGGTAACGCTAGAAGGCAGGCCACCCCTGCACTCCTAATTGAGAAGAAAGGAGTCTGAAGGTGCCCAGGCAGGGGAATGTCTATGTGACCATCCCTGCATGGGGAAATCAGCAGTGCGTCAACTAGTAGCTTAGGCTAGAGAAACTGAGATGCTGTCTGAGGAGAGACACTTGCTCCCCACTCACCTTCTGGTTGCAACATTATCTGGCCTCTTCAGATGTTCCATAACTCTATGTCTCTGTTTAAGCTTTACCCAACCTTCCCCTCTCCCATTGTTAACCTTGACTGCTGCTTACTGACTGGTGTGCATCCTGGCATGTAATCTCCATTATGTACCCAATAAAAAGACTCTGGGAAACAGGACAGGTACCGCATTGGCTCATGCTGCCATTCTGATTTTATACACTAACTTTGGTGTAAGTTTCATCCTTTCCTCAGCACATTTCCCTTACCAACCACTGCCCCAGGTTGGGGTCCAGTAGCTGCCCAACAAACATAAAATTCTAAATTGGCTCTTATTTTACATCAACAAAATAAAGATATTGAATTCTTTTGTGACTTTAGAAAAATCAGCTTTTTAACTGTTACTTCCATGAAATAAGCTAAGTTTGTTTTTTGCTTTTCCTTCTGTTAGTGTTGGGATGGTTCCCTTGTGCTTGCTTTGACAGCACACGCACTAAAATCAGAGCCATACAGGGAAGATTACCCTGCATAAAAACGACACAAAAATTTGTGAAGATTGTTCCCCTCATTTTCCTTAGTTTTCAGTAATTTTTTGAGGATGTATATGTCCTTTCTATTTGTTTCTTTTTAAAAAAACATTGGTCAATTTTTATAGTTTCCAGTTTTGTGTCAAAATGTTACAGCTTGGCTTGCATCTCACTCTTCGTAAAAGCATGGTTGTTTTATACTATGTGCTTGATAATTATAATAGTTAAAATTCCTGTGGAGTTTTGCTATTATCTACAGTTTCATTGTTTCCTATTCTTGTTTTAATGTAGTTTAATGATCCTGATTATCTCTGGTTGGCTGTTGGACATTATGACTTAAAGTTATTTTTAGAAAAAAATTGAACTATAGTCTCCTTTTTTTCTTCCCTATGTGAATGAATTTATTCTGTCAGATACCTTGTGTCACTAACAATAGACAATCATGCTAATCTAAATTCATATCTAAATCCATGGCTTGAGGTTTTGAAAAGGAGATAAGTTTCACTTCTGGCGGTTCATCCTTTGTCCTGAAATGTAGACATTTGTGCTGCAAGGGAACATACTGTACTCCAATTTTTGTTCTTTATTCTTTTGGCTTCTCACCTTACCTCTTTTATGCTATGAAATTCTCCTAAAGCCAACCAGGCTGACGTCTCTGAATTTTGTCTTTTCAGGATTATGGTCTGGTGATTTCAATATTCTTCAAATGCTACAGTTTTTAAATTGAGTCCTTTCCTTCCTCCTGACCTTTGCTCCCTCTGTTTCATTATCTGGGGAGGGGTGTTATTATGTATTTGTCTCATAAAGCCTTTAACTGAAAATCTTTGTTTATTGCCTAAATAATCACAACTTTAAAAGGGGAAAAAAAAGGAAAACTCTGTCTCTGACGATACAAATTCTCATTATTGCTTTCTTGAACTTGGAAGAATTATTCTCACTGATTCTTTCATCTCTCATGTGCTCCTAAATGAAAATCTACTTGTATTCAAACTAAAAGGACAAATATTCTATGTTGAATCATAAAAATGTTTAGCTCATTTTTTTCTGGGAAGATTTCAGATTGTCAAGGCTAAGTTTATATCAGGGCTGTACTTCTGATTCTATTTTCTTCTATCATATGCTTATCTTCTCTTTCCTTCAGAGAGGGAAGGAAATTGTTTTGTTTTATTTTGTTTTTTTAGAGACAAAGTTTCACTCTATCACCCTCGGTAAAGTGCCATGGTGTCACACAGCTCACAGCACCCTCCAACTCCTGGGCTTAGGCAATTCTCTTGCCTCAGCCTCCCAAGTAGCTGGGACTATAGGCATCCGCCACAATGCCCGGCTATTTTTGTTGTTGCTGCAGTTCGCCTGGGACTGGGTTTGAACCTGCCACCCTCAGTATATGGGGCTGGTGCCCTACTCACTGAGCCACAGGCGCCACCCTCTTTCCTTCAGTTTTATAATGTATAAAATTATAGTAACTAAGTTAGATATTTGTTACAGTAACATCCCTTCTACAAATGTTGACACTTAAAGAACTATGGTTGACATATAATAAGTTATCAATACATTTTATTATTATTACCCTCTTCCTATATTCTGCTACATATTACAAAATTAAGCACAAATATTACCTCTTATAAAAATATTTATTACCAGAGTAAAATTATTTTCTGTGTGCTTTTATATGCTGTTGTGACTTGAAGAAACGTCAATTTATTTATGTTTAAAACGTATTTATAGCAACGTCAACTTTTGTGTATTCATGGATTATAAGGCCAAGTTAAATAAAAGTTTAAGATAAAATTCACACAATATTCTAGCTTTCCATAAGCCTCTTTAGGGTATTCCGCGATTACACTGAGGGTATAATTTAGCTCAGCTCTGACACTCAGAAGCACAGCTAGACATTCAATTTTCTGTCTGAGCACTTATTTCATGATTGTCTCCCTCTTTTGGAATGCAGGAGGCATAATAGCAAGCTTTTGAATTTTACATGTTTTTCTGTCCTGACCACTTCATACGAGACTGTCCTAATAAATGTCTATTGAAAGGATGCATGAGTGAATGAAGGAAGGAAGCTTTAGAAGAGACAAAGCCAAAAGGAAAATCCAAGATATCTTTGCTATCTAGTCCTGAGCTAGAATTATGCTATATTTTTGAAGACAATTCAAAGAATTTCTCATCCAACCATCTTTCTACTTTAATCTTTTTGTGGTGAAAAAACTGGTCTGGAGTCATCACATTAATTTCTGTACAAATTACTAATCCAGGCTCTTTGACTATAGATATAAAACATTCTGTTAAGTGCTTTGCAAAATTAAATGTTAAGAAAATTTTTCTGCCCTTGAGGGAGGATTGAAAAGATGCAAATGAGAAACCATTTTCCAACCTAAGGACCTGACCTCTTTATATTTCTTTATAAGTACAACCTGGCCACAGCCACCGTCTTTAGGCTGATCTCTTTCATGTCATTATCAGACACAGCCAGGAGCAATTAGTTGCCATTTTCAATATTTTGCCTTAGTTGAACTCAAATGTTCATTACATATAGTTTTCATTTTCAAGTTTCCTGGTGATAGTTTTGCTAATTGCTGTGCTATTTCCTATCAGAGTTTGCCATTTCACCAGCCTCTTAGAACATATCCTGATCATCTTACAGCTTTCAGCATTCATAAACGTTCCATTTTCCATGTTCAGCCCACAGAAAGTCATGGACTTAACATCAAATATTTTAGCTTTTTGAAATGGCACATCCCCCACACAAACAATTTCTGAATTAGCTGTCACTGTATAATAACGTGCCAAAATCACTATTTAATAAAAGGTAGCTTTTTTATTCCTTATGCAAATCTATAGTTAGCTGGAAATTTTTCTGTTTGAGATTGTGTGAATAAAAATCTAGTAGTTCAGCGCTCGGCGCCTGTGGCTCAAGCGGCTAAGGCGCCAGCCACATACACCTAAGGTGGCGGGTTTGAATCCCCAGCCCGGGCCCGCCAAACAACAATGATGGCTACAACCAAAAAATAGCCAGGCGTTGTGGCGGGCGCCTGTGGTCCCAGCTACTTGGGAGGCTGAGGCAAGAGACTCGCTTGAGCCCAGGAATTGGAGGTTGCTGTGAGCGTGATGCCACAGCACTCTACCCAGGGGGATAGCTTGAGGCTCCGCCTCAAAAAAAAAAAAAATCTAGCAGTTCCAACTAGTACCGTCCTAGACCAACAAGATTGAATACTGATACTGCTAACACAGAATTTTAAGAGTGGTCGGGTAAAACCAGCTGACCCACCTCACCCACAGTTATTGCCAACTTCTAAAAGAAGTGGACAGCAGTTTAAGAAGTTCTGACCCGAAAACTTCTAAGCGATTTTCAGGTGCCGATTTATGGTATTGACATTTAGAGGGTCTGTTATAAAGGAATAACTAACTAATTCATCCTTCAAATTGAAATATTTTAAAAGAATTTCTCTTCTTCTTCTTCAAAAAAAGAAATGAGTCCCTAAAGAAACAAACATAGTCAGCCTGCAAAGAATATTTAATTCATAAATGTGTTGGCCAATTAAACCATATGGGGAGGGATTTAGGAAAAAAAAATGAAAGAATAGTTTATTTTTATTATACTGTAAAACAATGAAAATGTTTGACAAGATGCTTAAGTGTTAAAAGGCATTTTGATGAAATACAAATGCAAATTAAGATGGAAATTCTTAATAAAATAGCAATAGATACATAATTACTTAACATAATATTAACCATGCTGAACATTTTTCTTCCAATGATTTTTCTTGGTATTTTAAATATTTAACTGAAAAGAAAGACCTACATAGATAGGAAGGCTAGAAACTTCTTTCTAATATATATATTCATATATAAACAGATCTATATGAAATGAGAACAATTTGAAACATCTCCAAGTCATGGTGTTAAGAGGTTTGCATAAGTTGGACGCTGTTTTATCTCCAACACCTAGGAGTTTGCCTTGCACACAACAAAATGTAATCCCTTTTTAGTTTATAAATAAATGAATTATAAGAAAAGAAACAAAAAGCCATGAGATATATTTTCTCTCTTCTGGGAGAGAGATGAAGATTGAAGTTTAATTATGCCTACTATTTTCAAGCATATGGGAAAAAAGAAAAACAATCATTTTTAAACCCCGTTGTTAAATAGCTTTTCCATTTTTTGTCAAAGTTCAAAATCTGCTTTTCAGGGGTCCCTAGGAAATTATAAACTAGGACCTTCCTGACTCCCCTGATAGGGTGAATCCAAACAGTAAACTATCTTCCGTACAGCGCAGGTATGCACAACGTCCCTTGCTATTCCAGCAGCCTTGGTACATTTCTAGGATGATGTAAAACAAAACTTGCACACAATACACAAAGGATATTCTAAAGGATATTGCATTCACTCAAGAAAGATCCTTCACGTGTTTCAGACATGTAGTAAAACTTTTGGAAGCTTTCAAGGCAGAGTGCATTTTATGGAACACATCTGTCATTGCTTACTTTCTAGGCCAAAGAATAATGAGACTCGGTTTAATTTAATAACAACCTTAGCCTTGGTAACTTTCTAAGATGATATAAAATAAAACATTCATACAATACATAAAAATATTCTATTCATTCAATAGAGTTTCTTTATGTGTGTCAGACATTTAGTAAAACTTTTTTAATCTTGCAGTGTGGAGTGCACGTTTATGGGACTCATTTGTCATTGTTTATTTTCTAGGCCAGGGAATAATGAGACTCAGTTTAATTTAATAACAATTTTGGAAGTTTTTATAACTTTAGTTTGAAAGCCACAAATTCTATTTCCTTATAGCTATCTGTACACTTTAATGTAATATTTAAATATATGGAGTTCAATTAAAATTAAGATAGGCTTATTAATGCATACTGTATGTGAGTTTCGGTAAATGTTCTAGTGGACTATTTCCTAGAAAGGAAGAAAATTGTCTTTCCATTATAATTAATATATGTACTGAATAGAGCTATCTCACTAAAATTTGATGACTGTTATGCATCTAATTTTGAACAACTCAAATTCCATCATGATTAATCCTTTTAAGTTATCCCAACGCATGTTTTATTCATGGAGTTATATAGCAAGTTATTAGTTCACAGTAATTAATAGAATATTTATAAGAATCTGGAAAACTTTCTAAAAATGTAATGTGCTTACAAATTCTATGCTTCTGCATGCAAAATGTCAGTAAGATTATCAGGAAAGTAAATCAGGGAAGCGAAGTTGCTGCATTTGTTATTTGATAAAAAATTCAAGTATTATCACAGCACAAAAAAATAACTTCAAAATCATCTCTTACTGGTTGGTGAAAGTCACTCCCACATAGAATATCTCTCTATTGATATTGCTTCCATCAATGAGGCAATTTTGTCTTGTGCAATGTATTTCACCTTGAAAACAAACAGTTAGTGTATAGCTGGCCACAGTTGTCTATTGCAGTAAAATTATCCTTCACTAGCAATTAGTAAGAGCCTATTTATATGAGGTATTTTGTTTCCAGTGTTACCAAACTACTTAAAAATAATAGAAGGCCTCAAAGGTTTCTTGTGTTCAGCCAACAGAGGCAATTAATATTTTAGCTACACTGAACTAAGCCAGGAAAAAAAAATGGATAAAAGCATTTTTATTTGTGTTTTGCTCCTCATAAAATAATATATGTGCACGGGATGAGAAGACATGGGAACAAAGAATGAAATCCACCAGGAAGCTGTCACTCAGCTAAAGCCAGAGTTAATATATTTCTAGCACTTATTTCTATTCATTTTGATAATTAAGATAATAGCATATACTACATCATAAACATGCCCCATGTTAGTAATATTCATAATAATCCTCGACCTAAGAAAGATTTCCGGAAGTGAATATACAGTGTAGAATTCATAAAGCCGTGGAGCATGGAGGTGAACTTCACGCTGAAGAGCCAGTCAGAGTCTAATTCCTGTCTGTCCGTCTGCACCTGCTGAGTGTAATTGTCAAACTGCTCGACTTCTCGCATCATTTTCTTGTCGATAAAATGGAAATAAAAATAGTTCCTACGTAATAGCCTTCTAACAAGGGTGGAATTGACTCATGCAAAACTCTGGGAATGAATTTTATCAAATCAAAATACTTCAGTCATTCTTTTCAGGCTTTATCTGTCTTTTCAGACAGCTTTCCAGAAACAGTGAACGCGCCTACAGAAGTCAACGAGAATCAGCTGGTTCACACACACATAGAGTATCAGGTATGTATGTGTGGGAGGGTGTAATTAATTAAAATAATGAAATTTCAAAATATCTTTATCATAGCTTTCTTGATATCATGAAAATAGACCTGAATCAGAAAAAGAACCTATAAAAGACAACCAAATATAGCATGGCCTTCTCCGCTACTGGCTAGTGCCCAATAGAGGCAGAATGTGGCAGAAGAACGTGGCAGAGAACACTACCTCTGTTTCTTTCAACTCACTGTCAGTTTTGCTTTTTAATTACTTTCCATGATGTGTATATGTGGAGGGTCCTCTCTTAGCTAAATATTCAGTCTCTCTTATTATCCTCAGTTACATTACCCACAGTGCCAAATTCATCTCCACAAGTCCAAATTAAGTTTAGAAATGCCTCTTCAATTGGAGAACATTTGAGGCCCACAGAGCACCAACAGCCTGTTTGAGAAGGTATGCTATTACTAAAAAAATTCTACTTAATCTTGTTAGCTCACTTTTTAAGTTCATAACCTTTCAGTACACTAAATTATATGCTACACTTGAATAGTAGTATTTAAACAAGTGTACAAATTCACAAAATGTGTGAATCCATTCAAGCTTATCAGAAAACAAGTGAATCACACATGGGGGGAAATCTATTTTTTTTATCTTAATTTTCTTTCATCTGTACAATATTTTGACTTAAGAGTTGAAAGGGTCCATATAAGTTATTTAGAGATAATTTTCATAAAGTCTTCTGATAACATTCCCATTCCCTCCCTTCATTCCCTATACCCTTACACATCCTGAGCCATAGAATCTTAATTTTATACAAAGACTTTCAAAAGACATTTTCTTTCATGGTAGGGATGCATTTGCCATGATATATCTTTTTCAAATTTCAGTATACTTTTAGATTTATATAAAAGTTTCAAAAATGTCCATAAATTCTGCACTTAGCTTCTCCAGCTGTCAGCATCTGTCTCTATTATAGTACATTTGTTTATATTTTATATATTGCAACCAATTGTATAGACCTGAGATATGAAGCAAGTTAGGCACAGGCTGAGCCAATTCTTTTGATTCTGTCCTTTGCTACCTCTTCTTTATATCAGGTTTTCTCATCATAAACTTATAACTAAAATAAATAGAAAGGTATTTATTTGACTAATATCTCTGGATACTCAGCTCTTTCCATTTTAATAATTTGCTTTAAACTAAATGTATAGCCAACAGTTTAACAGTAGTTACTGTTGGGAAGTGACAAGGGCTTTCAATTACAAGAGCTCACAAACTTGAAATATGAAAACACTGAAGATTCAATTAAGAAGCGCTGTTCTGTATCTTTTACTATTTATCACTCTCCAGAAATGGTTCACTCTGAGAGTATAAAAGGGAAGATATAAAATCACATCAGCAGGACAGCGATCATAAACAGGCAGACAAAATCTAACAGCATGCCCTATTTATTCAGCGCAGTTTTTTAATGTTATTTTTATAAGAAAGATTCTTCAAGGACAGTTTCTCTTAATGTCTGTCTGGTAAGTTATTCACTCTCAAAATTGGATATTTATGAACAGTTTTTGAAGAATAAACATACTTATATACACATTCATTTAAATACACAAGTTTTCATAAAAATGACTGACTTTTTAAAGTCAAGCTTGCAAAAAGCACAAACTTAAGGGACCATGTAGCGTAATTGGGCTGCATATATGAGTTTACCAGTACATGATTTTGAAATGTTCTTCTTTCATTTAAAAATAAAACTACTGTGGGATATTTTTTCAACTAACCCCACTGACTCCCAGTTGCATTTCTGAAGATTCAGTAAACTATCCTAGCTTTAGACTACATGAGCGCTTTAGGTCTGCTCACTGGTCAATCCAGTTAAACTTGTTCAGAGGAGGATGACAGTAGTTTAGTTTCTTTGCTTGTTGGTGGTGAACTGAAAGGCAGAAACACTGAACTATTTCAAGAGGATCACAGAAGAATTACGGTATAAAATAAAAGTAGACATCTTGCTTGTAATTTCTATCTGAATGCTTCCTTCAGTTCCATTGTAATATTGAATATATTAAAAGCCCTTAAGTTAGCAAATTTGAAATATATATTCTATCAAAGAAAAAAATATTTTCTCCTGTCTTTTCAAAGATAAAGTGTTGTGTTCCTATGTTTAGCAAACACTTGAGACCAGTAAGTGGTAAAGGATTAAATTTTGAATAAACGAACGTTTTTAGAGAAGCTTGATATCATCACCAAATTGCTCACTCTTCTAAAGTCGTATAAAACATAATAAAATTTTATAGCTACATGGATCCATGAATATGGCCTTTGATCAGTTACAGTGAAGTAGAAAAATATTTTTAAAACACTACAACTAACTTATTTCTAAATGAAAGTGTCTTTTGGGCTATATTCACATCAACATATGGAAGAAAACTCAGTGACAATCATGCTGGTGGGCTGAGGGTGGGTTTGGGTAAATTCACACCTAACAGGAACAGTGCACACTATTTGGGTGAAGGGTGCACTGGTACCTTTGATTCAATCTGCACAAAAGCAAATTATGTCACCAAAATGTGCATAGCCCTGTAATATTAGTTAAAAGGAGAATTGCTCTGCATTAAAGAGAGTATTAAAAGAGACAATTGTTAAATGCCCATATACAATACAGACATACAAAGAACTTTTACAAATCTAGTAGCAAAATAAAAAAAATTTTGTAAAAATTGGTAAATGATTTGATATGACACTTTACAGAAAAAAATTTCATTGGTAAATAGAAATATGAAAAGTTACTAAACTTTATCAGTCACCTGAAGAAAAGCAAATTAAACCTTAAATGTGATGCCTACCATAATCTGGACTCCATAATGAAAAAAATCAAACAATAGTAAAAAGTGCCTCAATGTTTCACTTAGCATAACGCCCAGGCTTTGCAAGTGAGATTATAAATTGCAGTAATTTGGGTTGAAATTTTTTTTTTTTCTGGTATTATCACCCTGGGTAGAGTGCCATGGTGTCACACAGCTCACACTAACCTCCAGCTCCTGGGCCTCGGCAATTCTCTTGCCTCAGCTTCCTAAGTAGCTTGGACTACAGGCACCCACCACAACGCCCAGCTATGGGGTTGAAATTTTTTTAGTCAGTATCTACTATTAGCTGAACTTATATAAACACTATGAGTCAGAAACTTAACTTCCAGGTATATATCAAGAATAATATCCAACTGAATATATCCATACAATCTTCATGCTTTCAATTAAGAAAAAAATGTAATGTCTACAGCAGCAAATGATGAAATGAATGTTGGCAACTTTATGAAATGGAATATTATATAGCAATGAAAATAAATTAACAATTACTAAATAAAACAATACAGCAATGGTTGAATATTTTGTAATTTAGTAAAGAAACCAGACAAAAATTGTCACACAAATACATGTGCACTTGCACACACATACAAACATAAAACAGTTTAAAAATAAGTAAAAAGCAAAACTAATCTATGGTGTTAGAATTTAATTAGTGTCTACTTGAGGATAGGTTAATGTTTAGAGTGGTGCACAAGGGGGCTTTCTAAGGAGCTGGTAATATCTACTTCTTCATATGGAAAACTGCAATATATAATTTGATTTCATATAAAATGTGATCAAAGTTTGTAGCTGTATAGATGCATGAGTGCACAGCAGAAAGTTACTATCTTGACAAGGGGAAGTAAATGTATACTGTAAAAACATGGCATAATACTTATAAGTGTGGAATGAGGCACTCATACAAATTCATATTGGAAATGAAGATGTAAGGTCTTTCTTCAAATTTTAGCAAAGACTTTTATGAAAAATAGAGGATGGACAGAACCACAACAGCTGAGGTAATTTACAGGTAATAGACCTATTTCAAAATTAGCAAATCATATTCTAACCATCAGAGCTGTCCAGACATTGAATGGAATATTATTAAGACTCATGAGCCATGTCATCATCAAATTTATTGAAAATATGATCAATTTTGGGTGATGCCCATAGTCAATGGGTAGGGTGCTGGTCACAAACACCAAGGCTGGTGGGTTTGAACCCAGCCCAGGGCCAGCTAAACAGTGACAACTGCAACAACAACAAAAAAAGCCAGGCTTTGTGGTGGGCTCCAGTAGTCCCAGCTACTTGGGAGACTGAGGCAAGAGAATTGCTTAAGCCCAAGAGTTGAAGGTTTCTGTGAGCTGTGATGCCGTGGCACTCTAAAGAAGGTGACAGCTTGAGACTATGTCTCAAAAAAATATATATATATATATTGTCAATTTTTTTGTTAAAGTTATTTTTCCAGTTTTTCCTTTGTTTTGTTTTGTTTTCCCTCAACAATTACTTACTGAAAACTTTATGGTGCTATATATTTTTTCTGAAAGTATCCTGTAGACTGGATTTTTTTATTAGCAGAGACAGAGATTAAATAATACTTTCATTATTAATCATCTAACTCAAGAATTCAAGATAATGTTAAAAATTATTCAGTGATATTTGTTAGAGTGCAAGAAGGAAGATTTTATTCAAGATCACTGTGATAGGTATAGGGGCTCCTACAACAGGGTCCTGAAGAAGGATCAGGCTCATCTCAAATGCAGCATGGGAAGGTGGGAATTTATAGCTGTTGAGCAGAGTGCATGTCAGTGGATATAAAATTCCTAAGAAGAATCATCAGGACTAAGGGTCATTCTAAGTGAATCAAGTTATACAATTCTTGGTGAAGACATGGCAGGATTAGAGTCATCATCTAGGGGAGAGCGGAAGATGAGTAATTTAATCCAATATCCAGTATGATCAGGTATTGGGAAGGAGGGCTTCTTAACTAAACTTAAAAGTGTTCTTTCCTAAAACTTGATTTTTATAAGGAAATGCACACAGATTGACCTACGGAAAGGTTAGAAAGTCTCACTCAAGTTTGGCCTAGCAAAGAATAAATATCAATAGTCAAAGTAAGATATGATAGATCACCATTTTAGATTTGTATGCTATGAATTCAGACTTCTGGTGTCTGAAATCACTGTCTACGAATTATTCACTTAATAACTGGGACACGTATTCCAAACTTCTATTCCTTGTTTTCCTCAACTGTAAAATGTGGATAAAAATCATAACTGTTGTAAATGTTTTTCTGAAAATTCAACAAACTTTGGAAGAAACACCATAAGAATATCCCTGGCTCTTTTGAAAGCATCAGAGGCGTTAGTGATGCAGGACAAGGTGGTGCACTGCTGCCTTAGCCCTGGCAATACTGATGCTGTGGCGGCAGGAGGAACCAGCTTGCTGGAAGGGCCGCACACCTGCCGGGGAGACACTGGAGCCTTGCTGTCTCCTCATGTGAGTTTCCAGGGCCTGAGACTTCTGGCATCTTGCTGCTGATTGGACAACTGGCTCTAACTGATGAAGACTCGCACCCTAAAAGTTAACATTGAGTTCTGGCAAAATAAGCCCCTGTGACTATATAAACCCCCGAGCAGAGAGCCCAGGGAGCAGGAGAGCTTGCTCCCCTCCTGGGATCTCTCTGCCAGCAACTTTGGTGGGTTTGGGGTAAGTTTTAAGTTTTGTTTCTGTGAATAAACCTGGTCCTACCACTAATCCTGTAGTCCGTGGATTCATTCTTCAAATTGCTGAAACCAAGACCCTGAAACACAGGTATCAGATTTGGCAAGCCAGCCAGGAGAGAAGACAGAGTTCTGGTATCATTACCATTATAGATATTATTATTATTCTTTTTGTTCTTGCCAATTGTTATATATAAAGATAATTTTACATTTTTAATATTCTCTAGTAAGTTTATTTTCACATTCTCAACACCACACACACAAATATACATTTGTTCTGGTCGAGATGGCTAGATGTATGTAGGCATGAACAAATAAAATAAATTCACAAAAGATAAGTTAGATTTTTATGAAAAGCTTAGGGATGACCAATGCCGTTTTTATTATATTTTATCTTATGTAAGAATTATATTCTGCTTTCCTGAGCAGTTCATGCATTTCAGAGGTCCCATTTCCCTCCCTGTACCATAGTATTATGTGCTTGAAAGTGGTGAGACATTCAGTCAACAGCTTTTATCCTTTTTCATCCAAAAGTTATTCAGCTACATTTTTCATTTCATGGGTCAGTTACTTTTTTTGTTCTCATCCATGAAGGATAAGCCCAACCTTTCTGAGTGGATTGGAGGCAGGTAGTGTGAGTCGTAGCTCTATTATAGATCTTGGCTTGTTACAGATGAATTGCTTCTCTTTGATACACCTTGAGCAATCTATCTAGTATGTGGAAAGGTGTCATCTCTGTGGAAGAAGAAATACAATTCAGACCCAAGAGATGCTTCTTTTATTTAAAACGGATGGTGGCCATTGGTGGATGACGGATCCACAGTCGGTTTAAAGCTGCTGGTCAATTGTCTGTTGAAGAATAGGCAGAGCAGGAAAACATTATAGAGATCTTGTAGTTGTACCATGGGTAATTTCTGTTAGAATAAGTTGGATACAAAATGTGAATCATAGAAGCTATGAAACTTTCTTTTAGAGATGAATTAAGAGGAAACAGAAACTGCATCATTTTCTAAGTGTGCAAAGGGAAAAAAGGGTTAAGTACGCAAGCTTAGAAAAATGATTGGATCTGATTAGAAAGACCTAGGATGAGGGAAATTGAGGTAAGGAGGTTTCTCTCTCTCTCTCTTTTCTCTTGCATAGTAAAAGTTCTGTTCTATTTCTCTAATGACATGATAGGATCAAGTCTTTTAAATTTTGATAAGTTCACAAATGTGAACGCATGTGTGCCATAAACAAACATGTCAATAATATTAATTGAGATTTTACAATAATTTGTTTTTGTAGTTAAAAACTTTCATAAAAGAAATGACTTTTTCTGGTTGAAAAAACATTTTAGGAGTAGTCTGTGATTTCTGGCAGTTTTGAAATATAATATAAATGAAAATTTATATTATCAGTAAACTGGTTTACTTCAAGATAACAAGATATTTCTCATGCTAACTATAAGTTTCACTGGATTCCTGGAGATTTAAGTGTGACTGCAAGGATCAAACACACAAATGCACCTTCCTCAGACTTAAGAGCTATCTAGAGTATTGAAATGGGTGAAATAATTACATAGGAAGGCACAGTGCTATCTCTGTAATTTTATACAACCAATAAGAAGGAAATTTTGCATGAGTAAAGATTTCTTGCATTTTTCTTAAAGAATTAGTTTGCAATCATTTTTTCAGTAAAATAATATAAGTTATGTTATTTAACAAATCCATTGAAAAATAATGCATAGGTATAAGAAATACATAATCAATCAAAATAATCATAATTATAGCAATATTTTATAGAATTAAATTCTGTATTTAAAGTTTTGGGGTTTTTTGTCCTATGCTATACACTAAATCAATGAGTGACAGCTTTAGAAAAAATTAAATGTTTAAAGAAGCTTTTTTTATGTTTTATTATGTGCTATATAAAATGTTACATTAATTTTAATTTGCAAGAAAAAAAAGAAGGGATTTTATAATGCCCTTCGGTTCATGGAACAGGTCTACATATGACATTTGATATTGTATTAACATATACACCCTATTATTGAAAGATGTTTTTAAAGTAACTAGCTGCCTTTTCAAGAAAAGGTGACTTTAACTATAGACAACCATTAGGCTGTAGTGATACATAATAAGCAAAAATAGTATTTTATGAACTCATTTATTTTTAATGTACATATATAATTTAGATGACAAATATTTGTCTGCAAAAATCAAAGTCTATTACACGATATCTGTATGCATTCCATCTTGGGTGAAGAAGTCTGAAGAAATCACAAAAAGAATTTCAGTCCTTCATAACATTTCATAGTACAAGTTCCCACTTAGTGGGGGATTGGTTTGAAAATCTCCCATGTCGTTTCAGTAAAATGACGCAGTATTTGCATATTACCTACACATATCCTCCCATATACTTTAAATCATCTCTAGATTACTTATAATATTGAATGCAATTTAAAATGCTGTGTAAATAATTGTTATACTGTATTGGTTTTATTTTTGTTATTGCTGTCTTGTTCTCCTTTACTGGTTTGTTCAGAATATTTGTGGCATACAGTTTGAATCCACAGTGTAGAAACATAGATGCAAAGTGTTATATTAAATATAATTACCCAGATTATCTACATAGATAATATTAGAATTATACTTAATTTAATCCTGTAAGCCTCAGTTATTCCAAAGGCTTTCCAATGGAAAAACAGCTAGAATAGAAGTTATGTTGTTAAAATAAATATAACTAAAGTGTGGATTCTGCTATGCAGGAGAGAATAACTCCAAATAACGCCAATGATAGTATTGGATGTAGGAAAGTGACCTAAGAGTACCTTGATTCCTTAGGGACTGAAAATTATTAAATTTCCATCTAAACCATGATTAATTTCCAAGGAAGGGGAAAGGGGAATTAGATGAGAGTATATTTAACTCTTACTGAATCAGCCTTCCTCATATATGCTAAACACAGACACTACTATTTAAATATAAAGCATCGTATCACCCTTAGCTGCAAATATCTCTGTTTTTAAAGGTAGCAATTCATCTCACAGACAAGACTAAAAAGAGAAACACAAAATCAAAATGGTTTCCATAAAATCATTGATTAAAAACTTTAACAGAATAATGTAAAGAATAACTTCTCAGATATCATTTATATTTGCCCCCACATAGAAGCCATCCAAGGATCTCAAATTTCTCATTATATTCTATCAAAAACTTTCATTGACAAAAGTGTAATTTCTTTGTGAAACTTTTGTTTTAGATGTAAATGAATTTGTGAAAGTGGCTTGATAAGATAGATCATGTCTCTTTCAAATAAATATGTCTGTATAAATTTGAAAATGATACATTTCATTATTTCCATGGTTCCTAAGTACACAGAAGTGGAACATGTCAAGACAAATTTATCTAAGTCTTGAAATTTGTTTTAGAACTTTGGTTAAATTTTACAGCTTCTAAGTTGGTAGAAAATTGTTATGTGGGCCTTCTTGTTTTTAGCCCAGCATGTAAGAAGCTTGGTCTGCTCTCTCCTAAAAATAAGTAAAAAGCTGACAAACTAAAACATAAATCACTCCTCTTATGTCCATTAGAGAAGTGAGGTTATAGGACAAACTGCCATCCCCTCCTCACTCCCCAATTAGAGAGAAAGGTGTGCAGATACAGAAATTACTAATTTTACCAAAGCAGAAAATTGCTCAGGCAGAAATCTCCATAAAAAGGCATTACTGTGATAAACTATTTTTAATTGTTGACCTGTTAGAGTGTCTTTGTGGACAAGTCTGTGAATTAAAATCAAAAGAAAAAGTAGACATGGTGGTGGGAACCTGTAGTCCCCGCTACAGGGGAAGCTGAGGCAAGAGAATCTCTTAAGCCCAAGAGTTAGAAGTTTCTGTGAGATATGATGCCAGGGCATTCTAACTTGGACAGCAAAAATGTGTCTCCATCTGAAAAAAAAATTAAAAAAATACAAAAATAAATAAATACATAAATATTTTAATAAATAAATAATTAAAATCCTCATAGGGACCTCCACACTTTCCTGAAATTTCCTTTCTGAAGCTTTACCAGATTCTCAGAGTGAAGATGAGAAGAAAAATCTTATTTTTACCACACAGGCAGAGGAAAAGTAACCATTTTGAATCTAGTCAGAGCACTCTGTTTTTCTTAACAAGTTCTGCCCTGAAATGAAACTGCGTTACCCTGGCCTAACATACTGGGGTATATCAGGCCTGAAAAACATGTAGGAAAGAAAATATTCAACTGTAGTCTTCTCTAGTCAACCTGTCACACCGAAAGTAGAGAGGAAAAAAACTAAAATTCACAGGGTCTAAGTTACAAAAAAACTTAGAACCAATGACAGAATGCATCCTGTCTGCCCACCTCTTATCACATTATTAAGGGCTTCGCCATAGTCCTTGTCCCACCATCATAAAAATAACAAACAATAATAAGGTATTCTAAAACACAGTTTATAGAGATGAAGCATAAACAACTATGATTAATATGCTAAGATCACTAGAAGATAAATACGTAGTATATGCACAAATAGGCAATATAAACAGAGGGGAAAACATCTGAAAGTCAAAAGAAATTCTAGAGTTCAAAAATGCTGGGACAAAGAAGAGTGTCTTTAATGGACTCGAGAGTAAACTGGTCATGACTCAAGAAAGAACCTCTGAGCTTGAGAACACAGCAATAAAAACATTCAAAACTGAACAGCGAAAAGAAAAAAAAAAACTGAAAAGAAACAGAATACCCAAGAACTATGGAATAACAACCATAGCGTGCATGATAAACCATAGCGTGCATGATAAAATACCAAAAGAAGAAACAAAAAAAAGAAGAAACAGATAAGTGTCTGAAGCAATTGGGCCCGAGTATTCCCCAGATTAATGTAAGACACCAAAGCACAGATCCAAAAATCTAGGAGGACACCAGGTAAAATAAATGTAAAAATAACAAACCAAAACAAAATGAAAAACCGAAAATCAAAAAATAAACGAAGGCATATTATATCCAAACTGAGTAAACTGAAAGATAAAGAAAATAATCTCAAAAGAAGCCAAAGAGGGAAAAAGAAACTTAGCTGTGGAGTAGCCAAGTTATGAATTATATCTGACTCGTCCTCAGAAACCAGACAAGCAAGATAAAATGGAATGAAGTATTTAAAGTGTTGAGAAAGAGAACTTCAACCCAGAATTCTGTATTGGGAAAATTTATCTTTCAGAAGGGAAAACTTATTTTTCAAAAGTGACTAATAAAGACTTAGTCAAAGAAACAGAATTAGGGAGTTTATTGCCTGTAGCCCTATCTGAAAGAAATGTTAAAAAAAGTTCTTCAGAGAGAAGGACATTAATAAAGGTCAGAGATGTGTGTGTACATAAAAAATCAGCATTGGAGAAGGACTGAGTAAAAGTAAATAATTATTCTTAATCAATGTAACAATAGTTTGCTCAGAATAATAATAGCAGGAATGTATTTGATTTTGTATCAAATGTCTTTAAATACATACATACACGGGCAGCGCCTGTGGCCCAGTGGGTAGGGCAACAGCTCCATATACAGAGGCCCGAGGGTTTGAACCTGGCCCCAGCCAAACTGCACCACCACCAACAACAAGAAAAATATCTGGCCATTCTGGAAGGCACCTGTAGTCCCAGCTACTCAGGAGGGACTCAGGAGCTACTTTGAAATGATCAAACCATTTTATTAGGAACATTTTTCTTTTATAACAATTTATTTTTTCTTATTAATACTTTATATGTATAAAAGGTTAATTTTAATAGGAAAAAATGAATTCTTACAATGCCAGAAATGACACTCATATAAGAAACTGCAATCACTTTACTTTTATTTTTATTTTACTGTACCATTCAAATGTTTATAATTTTAATAAAGTGTTTATATTGGAGTTTTCCTCAGTTGGAAAATCCCATGTTACCAAGAAAGGAGAATGCATTTTATAAATAATGGACCATTATGTTTAATTATATTGGTCAATTATTAAGTTATGTTCTGATTTCTTAATGACTAGTATAAACATTGTCTTAAGAATTACAAAACAAAATAAAACATCTGATTTTCTTTGAAAAAATATGATTTTATCAGAATTTCTGTCCATGTCTTAAAGAAATTTTCTCAAATAGTGTGCTCTTTTCACCACAATTTCTCTTGTTAAAGATGCATGAGCTAATGTATCATATAAAGAATTCATAATAATCATGAAACATCATAATTGAAATAAATGGAAGAGGATGCCAGAATGAAAGATTAACAATAAGGTTGGTTGATCAGTCCATCATTTATCTCATTAAGGATGCTACTTTGATGAAATGTATATAAATATAAATGCTCATAAAATGTTTATATGGTTTAGTGTGATTTATTAGGAAGACATTTCAAATTATTTTTTAAAGAAGATGCTGAAATTGTTTTAAAAGCTGAACAATAATTATTTAATAATACAATAAACTCTTGTCTTCAATATCATGGCAATATTGTGATTGTACTGTGCTTGCTTTCATGATTTAAAATTAAAGAATTCCAAATGTAGATGTTATGGGAGCATTGGAGAAGGATCAAGTAAAAGTAAATAATTAGTATCCACCCTTTCACTAATTAGTACCCACTCTCCAAACTTAACCCTGTAGGATAGCTGGTATTCTGTGATAATAACTGATGTAAGATCACAATAGCAGAGATCTCCCACAGTCAGATCCTGTGACAATTCATTTTAATTAGAGTATCCCTGATGTTGTATGTATCAGGCATTATCCGGGCCCTTTCTCTTCAATATACAAGCATGAAGAGTAAAGAATTCAGGATGAGGTGAAATCTGGCTCTTGGTTTTGAACTATATAATTTCCACCCCTTCTATTCCGCCATGGAATGCTGTAAGTAGGGTGAAGTCTAGCAATGTGCTTATTAAGGTAAACACATTACTTAAGTTGATAAAGAAAAAAGAGACAAAGTATTCATGAAAAGAATAATGCTCTTTTACTTAACAATAAATAGGGCAGGACAAAGTTTGTGTTAATTCTAAGACTCATAGTAATTAATGCAAATAAATTTTAACCATGTTATGAAATTACACAAGTACTTCTGAATAAGAAGGAAGACACAGTCTCTAGTATCTTTAAGCACAGGTAATCAATTCAATATCCCAGGGATTACTTTTTTAAAATTTACAAAATATATGGGGGAACAAATGCTGTTGCTACACTGATCACATTTGGAATGCTTGAGTCAAGGTGGTAAGTGTGGCCATCACCCGGATAGTGTTGACTGTACCTGTTAGGTAGGTTTTCACCCTTACCCTCCTCCATCCTCTCCCTGCCCTCCTCTTCCTTTCTTGATTTTCACTAAGTTTTACTTCCCCCTGTGCACGTGTGTGCTTATAGTTTAGTTTTATTTAATAGCAAATATATATGGTGGACTTTTTCTATCCTTTAAATACTTCACTTAGAATAATGGGCTCCAGTTCATTTCAGTTGTTGCCTCTATAGTACACGTATTCCATGGTATACATATACCACGTTTGTTAATCCACTCATAAATTGATGAGGACTTGGGTTGTTTCCACATCTCTGCAACTCTGAATTATGTTGTAAAACATTTCAGTGCAGGTGAATATTTGATAAAATAACTTATTTTTCTTGGGATAAATAGCCAGTAGTTGGATTGCTGGATCAAACCTGAGATAGAATCCTAGTTCTTTGGGGACTCTCCATACTATTTTCCACAGACGTTGTACTAATTTGTAGTCATGCCAAGAGCGTATCATTTCTTTTTCTCTGTATCTACTCCAGCATCTATTGTTTCCAGAGTTTTTAATAAAAACCATTCTAACTGGGGTAGGGGATATCTCACTGTAGCTATAATTTACCTTTCCCTGATAGTTATGTTGAGCATTGTTTTCATGTTTATTGACCATTTTTCTATCTTCTTTTAATAATATTCTGTTCATGACTTTTGCCCACATTTTAATGAGGTTTTTTTTTTTTTTTTTTTTTTGCTGATTTGCTTTAGTTATTTGTAGATTCTGATTATTAAACCTAGACCAAATGTAGAGTTTACGAATATTTTCTACCATCCTGACGATTGTCTATTTGCTCTGTTGGTTATTTCCTTATCTGCACAGAAGGTGATTAATTTAATCCAGTGCCATTTATTAATATTTGTTGTTGCTGTGATTGCTAATTGGTTCTCAATAGCATAGTCCTGGAAGTCCTAGGTAGAACAACGAGGCAAGAGAAATAAATAAAGGGTATCCAGATCAGGAAGGAGAAGGATAACTATAACATTTTGCTCATGATATGATCTTATATCTATAAATCTCTCCAAGACTCCACCAAGGAACTACTGGAATTGATAAATAAATTGAGATATGTCTCAAATTACAAAATTAATGTACACAAATCAGTCACCAAATATAGAATATTATATTTTGTTTCATATATATGTCTTATTATGTCTGTTGCATTCTAAATATGAAGTTCAGACAATTAAGTTTGAGCATTTTTCTTTGAAAAGTGCTGTATATCTCGTTCCTAAACAGCACTATAGTCTCCTTCAAAGTACTTCCATTGGAAAGCTATGCACTGACACCAGCACTTAGTCCAACCTTTAAAGCAATTGTGGAACTCTTTTTCTGGAATGATCATTAGAGGTATTGACATACAAAAAGTGACAATTAAGTTCATGAACTTGCCACCATAGGCTTGTGTTGGCAGCACTATAGATACACACAATCATCAGGATGGGAGAAAATATTCGTAAACTCTACATTTGATCTAGGTTTCATAATCAGAATCTACAAATAACTAAAGCAAATCAGCAAGAAAAAAACTTGACTAAAATGTGGGCAAAAGTCATAACAGAAAGATTTCATAACCTTGACATTTCACAGTGTCACAACTGTCCTCATGAATTGAGCTAAATTTCACATCATTAGTGTAATGTTTATAGACCTTATTTCTTTGGGGATTTTTTTTTTTGCAGTTTTTGGCTGGGGTTGGGTTTGAACCCGCCACTTCGGGCATATGGGGCCAGCGCCCTACTCCTTTGAGCCACAGGCGCCACCCTTATTCCTTTGTTTGATGCATAGAAACTATATAAATCATTTTTCTAAGTGAATATTTACTATTTAGTGCAATTTTTCACATAGGTAAACATATAACCTTTGAAAATATTATACAAAGCCATATTCATAATAACGCTATCCTTTAGTGGATTACAATGACCACTAATCCCTTCAGTATGTATTCCCTTATTTGGGGGGTTGAATATCATATTTATTTCCATTATTTGAATAAACCAGCAACTGCCACAGAGGCATTTCACATGCGATTCTACTTGGAATGTTCTTCTTCCCATGGTCCATGCTCAGTAATTGATACATCATTTAGATATTAGGTGTAAATCTTGGCAGACATTGACATTTTCTAAAATGTTGCCTACTTTCTAAGGCTTTTTTAAAAAACAAAGTTAAATGTATTTTTTTATGAAAATAAAATGTATTCTAGTAGAGTAAATAGTTTTGCAATATTTCCACTTTCAATAAGCAACAGTAAACATTGGTCAAAGTAGATTTTGACCAAAGGAATGTTTCTACTTTTGATAATTAAATATCTAATTATTAGACATGGAAGACTGAATGCAAGGCCATACATTAACTGTTAGTCATTCTTACTTCTTGCTAAAAGTATTTCAGTCTTAAAGTGAATTCAATAATTTTTTCAAATTTGTCATTTTACCTATGGAAAAAAAGATTTCAATAGATCAAAGTCATTTTTCAAAACAATAATGTGAAATAAATTGATCAATTATAAAATTTAAATAAATCAAAATTAAATTAGATTAAAACAACATATTTAGTAAACATCGATAATTGTAAATGTGTGTTGATTCTTACATTGGAATGTTACATGTAAAATTTTTTAAAAAAGAATAAACTTCTTAGGAGATATAACTTTTAATAACATGGTAGAGCAATACATTTAAAACTGTTAAATGCAGAATTTTCAATGAATAACTTCATGCATAGATTTTGAGGATATATATTATAGAATACTTTGTGGATACGTATAACATGCATAAATATTTTCAGCGGACCTACATAAGAGTGAAAGAGTAGATGTGTTATTTTCTGTAAGTGGATTTGAGGATTTCTTTTTTGTAAATATATAATTAAAGCTATTATTGCTATTGGAATTATTTTTCATTTGTATAATGTCTTTCTATTGACATGATCATAAATCCCACAAAGCAAGTACTGGTATATGTTCCCCATAAAACAAATTGATACGGTTCATAAGACTGCCAAGCTCCTTTATAAGCTCATGATATGTTATAGAGAACTTGTTACTCTTTTGATAGGAATAGCCATGGTTCATAGAATTTATGGATAATCTATACCACTGTGGTATCTTGGGAGTTATAGCTCTTGTAGATATTTTATCTTCTATTATAATCCTTACAAACAAGGCCGTTTATTTTCATGAGTCTTGAAATAGCCATGGCTAATTTCACAAGAATTTATTTCCTGTGGTTATAATACTTTATTATAGAAAATGCTATGTAAAGGAATTACAGATTGAATGACAACTCTCCCATATGCACAAAATACATTTTAACTAATTCATTTTTTTGCGTGATGATCTGTGAGGGTATAATAGATAAACATTAAAAATTTTAACTTTCTTCTGTAATGTGTATGCATGTGTGTATCTTTGTAACTGAGAAAAGAAAAAAAGCATTAAGTGATCACAGTAAATTCTGGTTGACATATGTGTCTGGTTTTAGATGAATTGAAAGGCACTTTGAAAGAAGAATGTGGGGGGCAGAATGGACATTTTCACAATGTTGAGTCTACCAACTCATAAGCATATTTTTTTTTCAGTTGCTTATGCCATCTATGATTTCTTTCATTGGTGTTTTAGTTCTTGTAGAGATTATTTTGCCTCCCTGGTTAAATATATTCCTAAGTATTTCATTTTCCTCATAGTTATTATGATAGTGAGTTCTTGATTTTACTCTCACCTTGACTGTTCCTGGTATATGTAAATGGTACTGATCTGTGTACAATATTTTACAGACAAAGTCTTTGCTGAACTTATTATGTTTATCAAATCTAGGATAAACATATCCTAGAATATTGGGATTGTCCTTAGGGTTTCATATAGGATCATATCATTGGCAAGCAGAGAGAGTTTGACCTCTTTTTCCTGATTTGGGTACCTTTATTTCTTTCTCTTGCCTGATTCCTCTGGCTAGGATTTCCAGGATGATGTTGAATAGAAGAGGTGCCAGTGAGCACTGGTGTCTTCCTGTTAGTAGGAGGAAAACTCCACCTTTCTCCATTCAGGATGGTACTGACTATGCGTTTGTTGCATATGGCTTCTATAATTTTGAGGTATATTCCTTCTATGTCTACTTGGTCAAGGATTTCCATCATCAAAGGATGCTGTTGCATTTACCGAATGCTTTCTCTGAATATATTGAGATGATCTCATGGTCCTTGTTATTGCTTCTGTTTATGTTTTATGTGATATTTGTTTAATTACTTATGCTAAACCACCCTTACATTACTAGGATGAAACTCACTTGATCATGGTGAATTACCCTTTTGATGTGCTGCTGAATTCATATTCCTAATATCATTTTGAGAATTTTTATATCAATGTTAATATTATTCATATGTAGTTTTTTGTCTATTTGAGGCAGAGTCTCAGTTTGTTTTTCTTGGGAGAGTGCCATGACATTATTGTTCACAGCAACCTCAAATACTTGGGCTCCACTGATTCTCTTGCCTTAGCCTCCCAAGCAGCTGGGAGTAGAGGCCCCACCACAACGCTGCTCTATTTTTAACAACACAGTCTCACTCTTGCTCAGGTTGGTTTTAAACTGTGAGCTCAAGTCATCCACCTGCCTTGTCCTCCCAGAGTGCTACAATTATAAGTCTGAGACACTGCACCTGGCTCTATAGTTTTCTTTTTGTGTCCTTTCCTAGCTTTGGTATCAAGATGACAACTGACTAAAGATTCTTAAGAATTCCGTAAAAATTGAAATACAAAAAGTAAAAAAATAAAATAATAAAAATGCATATTATCCATCAGAGAAATCAATAGAAATGCAAATATATTTTCAAGCATGGGTTGTGGTTGGAGAATGATCTGATCATACAGAATTGGTGGGACCACACCTACGGTGCATCTTACAAGGGTACATGTGAAATTTACTAGGTGTAGAATATAAATGTCTTAACACAAATAACTAAGAAAATGCTGTGAAGGCTATGTTAACCAGTCTGATGAAAACATTTCAAATTGTATATAAAACAGGCACATTGTACTCTATGATTGCATTAATGTACACAGCTATGACTTAATAAAAAATAAAAAAAAAGATAGTATAGCTGTACTAGAGCTTCATTGCTCTTGGAAAAAAAATGAAATTTTACAATGCCTCATGAAATTCTGAGTATTCTGTCATTATTTACTTGTTTAAATAAATCAAAGACCACTAACTTTTTTAAAAACGTTGATTTCTTAACACACTAATTTCTGAGCATACCTGAACTTTCAAGACTTTCAGTGTGTTTTCCCATCTACTTGGAATCCATTGCCTCTGTGTCGACATATGTTTTCTATCTTTACAATCTTTAAAGTTTAGGTTAAGTCCTGAACTGAATTTCTTTTTATCTGACATAAAATTTTTAATTTTTATTTCAGAATTTTTTAATAAACTCGTAACATATTTTGCAATACATAATTATACATTCACTCATATATTTTTCTGCACTTTCATTACTTACCCTATATTACTTGAACCATTGACCACTAAATTACACTTGATAAGTTGTAAGGTCCAATGAAGAAGGGGAGTGAGAAACTTAGTGCTGCCTAAATTAAAAGTATTAATAATAGGAGCCTCAATTATATGAGGAGCAATGAAGATTACAGAATAAAGGAGGTAGAATCTACAAATTCACTAACATAGAGGATGTGAAGTTCAAGGTTATAGAAGAATTTATTTTTATATCTTATTCTGAATACAAATTAAGGAGATAATATTTTTAATATATTTTCTTTTTTCTTTTTGCAAACAGACACTATTTTTCTGTTCTGAGTCTAATATATACTGATTAAAGTTTTAAAGTAAGAAGACACCAGGCCAGGCACAGGGGCTCTTGCCTGTAATTCCAGCACTTGGAAGACCGAGACAGATGGATTGCCTGAGCTCCAAGACCAACCTGAGCACGAATGAGACTCTGTCTCTAAAAAATAGCCAGACACTGTGGTGGGCACCTGTAGTCCCAACTACATAGGAGGCTGAGGCAAGAGAATCACTTGAACCCAAGAGTTTAAGGTTGCTATGAGCTAAGATACCATAGCACTCTACCAAGGATGACCAAATGAGACTCTGTCTCAAAATAAATAAATAAATAAAAATAAAAAATAATACATAAATAAAATAGGAAGACACCAAATATCTCATGCTTAAAATTAATGACTTACTGGATTTGAGTGTAAATTAACTCTCAATATACACATTATATTTTTACATAAAAGCAGACATGGATGGCTCGGTGCCTGTGGCTCAAGCGGCTAAGGTGCCAGCTTCATACACCTAAGGTGGCGGGTTCAAATCCCCAGCCCGGCCCGCCAAACAACAATGATGGCTGCAACCAAAAAATGGCCAGGCATTGTGGCGGGCGCCTGTAGTCCCAGCTACTTGGGAGGCTGAGGCAGGAGACTTGCTTGAGCCCAGGAGTTGGAGGTTGCTGTGTGCGTGATGCCATGGCACTACCCAGGGGAATAACTTGAGGCTCTGTCTCAAAAAAAAAAAAA
>CAUYTI010157502.1:0-12524 GCA_963575145.1 Galago senegalensis | reverse complement strand
TATTCAGGAATAAAAACAAAGCAGGAGGAATCACACTACCAGACATCAGACTATACTATAAATCCATAGTGATCAAAACAGCATGGTATTGGCACAAAAACAGAGAGGTAGATGTATGGAACAGAACAGAGAACCAAGAGATGAACCCAGCTACTTACCATTATGTGATCTTTGACAAGCCAATTAAAAACATTGAGTGGGGAAAAGATTCCCTATTTAACAAATGGTGCTGGGCTAACTGGCTGGAGACCTGCAGAATATTGAAACTGGATCCACACCTTTCACCACTAAGATTGACTCTCACTGGCTTAAAGATTTAAACCTCAGATATGAAACTATAAAAATACTAGAAGAAAGTGTAGGGAAAACACTTGAAGAAATCGGCCTGGGCAAAAATTTTATGAAGAGGACTCCCCAGGCAATTAAAGCAACATCAAAAATACACTACTGGGACCTCATCAAATTAAAAAGCCTCTGCACAGCCAAAAGCACAGTAAGTAAAGCAAGTAGACAGCCCTCAGAATGGGAGAAGATATTTGCTGGTTATATCTCCAACAAAGGTTTAATAACCAGAATCCACAGAGAACTGAAACATATTAGCAAGAAGAGAACAAATGATCTCCTCTCAGGGTGGGCAAGGGACTTGAAGAGAAATTTCTCTGAAGAAGACAGGTGCATGGCCTACAAACATATGAAAAAATGCTCACCATCCTTAATCATCAGAGAAATGCAAATCAAAACTACTTTGAGATATCATCTAATACCAGTAAGATTAGCCCATATCACAAAATCACAAAATCACAGATGCTGGCATGGTTGTGGAGAAAAGGGAACACTTCTGCACTGGTGGTGGGATTGCAAACTAATACGTTCCTTTTGGAAAGACATCTGGAGAACACTTAAAGAACTAAAAATAGACCTGCCATTTGATCCTATAATTCCTCTATTAGGTATATATCCAGAAGACCAAAAATCACAATACAATAAAAATATTTGTATCAGAATGTTCATTGCAGCCTGATTCATAATTGCTAGGTCATGGAAGAAGCCCAAGAGCCCATTGATCCACGAATGTATCAATAAATTGTGGTATATGTACACCATGGAATACTATGTAGCCATTAAGAAAGATGGAGACAGCTCGGCGCCTGTGGCTCAAGTGGCTAAGTTGCCAGCCATGTACACCCAACATGGCGGGTTCAAATCCAACCCAGACCGCCAAACAACAATGATGACTGCAACCAAAAAATAGCCGGGCGTTGTCGCGGGTGCCTGTGGTCCCAGCTACTCAGGAGGCTGAGGCAGGAGACTCACTCGAGCCCAGGAGTTGGAGGTTGCTGTGAGCTGTGATGCCACAGCACTCTACCCAGGGGGACAGCTTGGGTCTCAAAAAAAAAAAAAAAGGAAAGAAAGAAAGATGGAGACTTTACCTCCTTCATGTTTACATGGATGGACCTGGAAAATATTCTTTTTAGCAAAGTATCCCAAGAATAGAAGAAAAAGTGTCCGATGTACTCAGCCCTAGTATGAAACTAATTTATAGCTTTCGTAGGAAAGCTATAACCCAATTTTAGCCCAGGAATATGGGGAGAGGGGAGAGGGAGGGGAAGGGAGGAGGGAGGGTGGGTGGAAGGAGAATAATTGGTGGGATCACGCTTATGGTTCATCCTATAAGGGTACATGTGAATCTCTCTAAATGTAGAATATAAATGTCTTAACACAGTAACTAAGAAAAAGACATGAAGGCTATGTTAACCATTTGGATGAAAGTATTTCAAATTGTATACAGAAACAGTACACTGTACCCCATGATAGTATTAATGTACACTGCTATGATTTAATAAAAAAAAATTGTAATACTCAGTATACACCAATAATAAAAGATAAACAAGTCAAAAAAAATAGATGGGAGGTGCTACAAAGAACATTTCTGATTAACCAGACTTTGGCATTGCCATGACCAATAACTGCTAGTCTTCTATAATCTTAATTTTACAATCACTCTCTCTGATCATCACCTCCTATCTTTTCAGCTCTTTTTTTTTTTTTTTTGAGAGAAAGAGTCTCACTTTATCACCCTTAGTAGAGTGGTGTCACAGCTCACAGCAACCTTCAACTCCTGGGCTTAAGTGATTATCTTGCCTCAGCCTCCCAAGTAGCTGGGATTACAGGCACCTGCTACAACACCTGGCTATTTTTTTGTTGCAGTTTGGCCGGGGCCGGGCTTGAACCCTCCACCCTTAGGTATATGGGGCTGGTGCCCTACCCACTGAACCACAGGCACCACCCTTCAGCTCTTTCTTAAACTGCAAATCTAGTAGCAGTCCTTCAACTCTGCTGGGACCTCCATTTCATTGATCCCACCACCTTTTTCACTGTCTACCTACAGTGTCCTTTCTTCTATCCTTACCTAGGTTAAATTATTTTGTTCACTCATTAGAATACGTTGTGACATTTATCTAAGCAACACTCCTCGTTATATCCAAAACTTCACTTCCTCTGTACCTGCACCTGTGTACCTTAAGTGACCTGTGGGGAGGCGGGGAGACTTCAATGTTTCTAGCTGGTTTTACTTTTTTAAATTTCAGATTAATATCAGGGTACAAATGATTAGGTAGCATTGTTTGTGTTTATAAGGTAAAGTTCAAGTTGTAGTTGAGCCCTATATCTAGGGGGTGTGCTGTATACACTTACATTGTGCACAATGGGCGAGAGTTTACCAATCCCACTCTCTCCTCCCCTTTTCCCTTTCCCTCCTTCCCTCATAGTTTGTCTTTAAATTTGTAACTACCAACCCTACCCAGGGGCATTCAACTCAACCCAGAATCATAGTCTCCTAGTCTATTTATTCTGATACTCCTTGAAGAATGTTTCATGCTTTCTTCTTTCTCTTCAAACCTCTATAAAGCTACCCTTATGCTCAGCTGGGTGATTTTACTTTCTGT
The DNA here is from genome assembly GCA_963575145.1 of Galago senegalensis. Taxonomy (NCBI): domain Eukaryota; kingdom Metazoa; phylum Chordata; class Mammalia; order Primates; family Galagidae; genus Galago; species Galago senegalensis. The sequence continues at coordinate 9,579 of CAUYTI010157502.1, read as the reverse complement.
GTCTCTAAGACTATTTCACCATATTTGCATATATATGGTAGATCCTCTTCTTTTATTTTCAGACAGAGTCTCACTCTACTGCCTGGGCTAGAGTACAGTGGTGTCATTATAGCTCACTACAACCTCAAATTCTCAAGCTCAAGCAATCTTCCCACCTCAGCCTCCTATCTGGGACTATAGGTACTTGCCACTACATCTAGCTAGTTTTTCTATTTTTTGTAGAGATAGGGGGTCTCGTTCTTGCTCAGGCTGGTCTTGAACTCTTGGCCTCAGCAATACTCCTGCATCCACTTCCCAGAGTCCTAGGATTACAGTCCTGAACCATCATACCCAGCCTCTCTCCTTTTATGAGGGATGAAAAATGAAGCTCCTAGCTAAGTTCAACCTCTTAACTGTTACTTGAAGTCTCATTCCTTCCACCTGCTCAAGGGAATCCTCTAGCAAATCTTCCCTCTGTGCTCTGCATCATCAATTTTCCCCATTCTATGGGAGCCAGCAACTCTGGATCATTCCAATCAACCTGCAAACACACCAGGATCCCTCCAAATTTAAAAAAAGAAATTCTCTCTGACCACCCTTTCCTTCCAGCTCTTGCTTCATTTCTGTACTCTCCTTTATTGTAAAGCTTAGAAGTTACCTATATTCAAATTAAAATTTCAAATTTCCTTCCCTCTTCAGCCAGGCTTTTCATCCTACCACACCACTTTAAATTGTTCTTCTCGAGGTCACCAATTACCTCCACAATTCTCACACCTCTTGTGATTTGACTCCTCCGCAACATTTGGCAGTTGATGAGCAGTTGAAGATGATCATGAATGTTGATCTTCCTGGAAACTCTTTCTTCACTTGGCTTCTAGGACACCACACTACACCACCCCCTGTTTTCTTATTCTTCCTCATGTCCCTTACTGAGTCTGTCTCATCTTCTGACTTCTCAACTTTATAGTGCCCCAGGGATCAGTCTTTAAAGTGTTTTCCTTTATTTATACTCATTCCCTTGATGATCTTACCCAGTTTCATGCCTTTGAATGCCATCTATTTTCCAACAATTCACAATTTTTTATCTTCAGGTCAGATCTTTTCCCTGAACTCCAGACGTGCAAATTCAAACTAGATGTTTGTATCCCCATTTGGATCTCTCATTTGTTATCCATACTTAACATGTTCAAAACCCAATTTTCAATCTTCTCACACAAATCAGCTCCTTCTATGGCACTGGCCATCTGTTAACAGCAATGCCACGTTTCTAGTTGGTGTGGCCCAATAGCTTGACTCCTGTTTCTCTTGCAAGCTTCCGTCAGTCTACCAGGAAATTTTATTGACTCCATTCTTGATATACACGGTGTCCATAAAGTTTTCATGCAATTTAAAATAGTTTTAAATTATAAATTGAACTTTATGGACACCCCATATATTCAGAATCCTACCATCTCTCAGATCCCTTCCTGTCACCTTGGCCCAACCTACCTTCATGTCTTGCCTGGACTGCTACAGTGGCCTATTAAGTACTCTGAGATTTTATCCTTCTATTATTTCCGCCTATTTTCAAAAAACATTCAGAGTGATACTATTAAAACATAAATTGGATGTGTAATTATTATAAGCCAATTTAAAAACCATGAATTAAATCACGCCATTTCTCTGCTCAAAATCTCATCATGTTTCTCCAATTTAGGGTAAAAGCCAAAGTCTTTACCACGAGTACAAAGACCTACACAATCTAGGCCACTCATCTACTCCTCTCCCTTTTCCTTGGCCAGCTTCGCATACTGGCCCCCTCACTATTGCTTGAACACAGCAGGCAGTCTCCCACCCCAGGGCCCTTGACCTTGCTGTTTCCTCAGCCTGAGAGGAAATCTATTGCTGCAGGCAGGTGCCTGGCTCACTTTCTGTCTTCCTTCAGGTCTTTACTCCAAAAAATATCTATATTCTTAATTGGACCTTCCCTGGCAACTTTTATCTAAAATGTCAACCCCTTCCTTACCCACCATTTCGTATCTCTCTCCCTTGTGTATATTTTCTCCTGAGCACTTATAACTATCTAACTTTATACTTTTTTAAAAAATCATCTTTACTGTTTTTCTCACCCCCTAAATCACTGTCTTTCAACCTTTCTTAACTCATGGCATAATTTAACCTATAGTTAAACTTGCACAGCACACTTAAATTATGTTGATCAAAAAAAAGAGTAAAAGCTTATCATCTCTAATCATCAGAGAAATGCAAATCAAAACCACCCTGAAATATCACTTAACCACATGGGGAAATGGCCCACATCACAAAGTCTCAAAGCTGCAGATGCTGGCATGGATGTGAAGAGAAGGGAATACTTTGACACTGCTGGTGGTCAAATTAGACCTCCCATTTGATCCTGCAATCCCATTACTAGGAGTCTACCCAGAAGAAAAAAAAATTTGTTTTATAAAAAACAAAAAGAAACAAACAAACAAAAATTTACAATCACCAAATGTGGAAACAACCTAAATGCACACCAACCCAGGAATGGATGAACAAGCTGTAGTACATGTATACCATGGAGTACTATTCAGCCACTAAAAAAGATGGAGACTTTACATCTTTTGTATTAATGTGGATTGAGTTGGAACACATTCTTCATAAAGCATTACAAGAATGGAGAAGAAAGAATTTATTTACTTATTTTATTTTATTTTATTTTATTTATTTTTGTAGCGATAGAGTCTCACTTTTTTTTTTTTTGCCAGGGCTGGGTTTGAACCCACCACCTCTGGCATATGGGGCCAGCACCCTACCCTTTTGAGCCACAGGCGTCACCCTAGATAGTGTCTCACTTTATCACCCTCAGTAGAATGCTGTGGTGTCACAGCTCACAGCAACCTCCAACTCCCGGGCTTAGGCGATTCTCTTGCCTCAGCCTCTCAAGTAGCTGGGACTACAGGTGCCTGCCGCAACACCCAGCTATTTTTTTGTTGCAGTTTGGCCAGGGCCAGGCTTGAACCCTCCGCCCTCAGTATATGGGGCCAGCGCCCCACCCACTGAGCTACAGGCACTGCCTGAGAAGCAAGAATTTAATGTACTCAATTCTAGCATGAAGGTAATAAATGATCTAATATAAGGTGGGGGATAGGGGAATGAGGGATCAGGAGAGGAGAGGCAAGAATGGGATGAGGTTCATGGTATATTGCGCACCTCTTGTGGGTGGGACACAATTACAAGAGGGACTTTACCTAATAAACACAATGAGTGTAATTCTTTGTACCCTCAATGAATCCCAAACAATAAAAAAAAAAAAGCCTACCCTGAGATATCACCTAACGCTAGTGAGAAAAGCCCACATCACAAAGTCCCAAATTTGCAGATGCTGGCAGGGATGTGGAAAAAAGGGAACACTTTTATACTGTTGGTGGGAATGCAAACTAATATAGCCTGTTTGGAAAGAAGTATGGAGAATCCTCCAAGAACTCAAATTAAACCTCTCATTTGATACTGCAATCCCACTAGTAGGCATCTACCCAGAAGAAAATGAAAGAATTTTATGATAAAGACATTTGCCCTAGATTGTTTATCACGGTTCAATTTACAATCACCAAGATGTGGAAACAGCCTAAATGCCCATCAACCCAGGAATGGATAAACAAACTGTGGTATATGTATACCACGGAGTACTATTTAGCCATAAAAAATATGGATACCTTACATCTTTTGTATTAATCCAGATGGAGTTGAAATACATTCTTCTTAGTAAAGTATCACAAGAATAGAAAAGCAATTATCCAATGTACTCAATACTAATATGAAGCCAGTAGATGATCTAATGCATACATACATAAAAGAAAAACTCAATTCAATTCAATCTGGGAGGAGGGGAACAAGGAAAGGGGAGTAGGGAGGGGATTACTGTGCTCCCACATATTGGGCACAATGTAAGGGTATATGGAACTCCTCCTGGTGGAGGACACAACTACAAAAAGGACTCTACCTAACAAATGCAAATATTGTAACCTAGAGGTTTTTACCCTCATATTAACCTGAAATTAAAAACAAATACACCAATTTAAAGAAAAATGAGTAAAAAATACATATACTTTGCTTTGAATTTATTTTGAAAATAATTTAATTCTCTCTCTCTCTCCCCCTCTCCCCCCTCACTCTCCTCTACGCTCTCTCCTCTTCCCCACTCTCTCCTCATCTCTCTCCCCTCTTTTCTCTGTTTTCTCTTCTTCTCTCCTCCTTGGTGCTGCTCTGCAGCCACCCTCCCTCACCAATAAAAACCTTTCATACAAGCAAAAAAAGAAAAAGAAAGAAAGAAAGAAAAGAAAAGAATTTAATTAATAATCTTTAAAATTTTCTCCAGCTTGGTGCCTGTGGCTCAAGTGGCTAAGGCTCCAGCCACATACACCTGAGCTGGCAGGTTTGAATCCAGCCTGGGCCCACCAAACAACAATGACAGCTGCAACCAAAAAAAAGAAAATGGCTGGGTGTTGTGGTTGGTGCCTGTAGTGCCAGCTACTTGGGAGGTGGAGGCAGGAGACTTGCTTGAGCCCAGGATTTGGAGGTTGCTGTGAGCTGTGATGCCACAGTACTCTATCCAGGGTGACAGCTTGAGGCTCTGTCTCAAAAAATTGAACAAAAAATAAAATTTTCTGAGACACACCTAAGATCCTTTCACAGTACACCTATATCCTCTCACAGCACACCTGCTGAAAATCACTACACTAGAATATCAGTTCCTCAGGGCCAGGAATTTGTGTCTGTTTTGTTCAATGCTGCATCCTCAGTGTCTAGAAGAGCTCCACATAATGTAATGTGTGTTCAGTAAATGCCTTTGAATCCACTTGAGCAATTAATACATCCCTGTGTTTTTAAGCTTGGATCTGTATATTTGCATGTGTGTGCACACATCTATGTGTTCACCTCTCTGTCTATACATGCTCCACCCAGTGGGTACCATTTGTATAGGCCAAATTACTAAGTGGGAAAGTTGAAAGCTGAGTAATAACAGTTGGTGTTTACTATTTCTGGAGTGCCTAGAGCTATGCTAAGAATTTTGCAGGAGGTATCTCATTTAACTCTCTCCATGAGGCAAGTATCATGTACCATTTAATACCAATCTCTGGAACCAGGCTGCCCGTCTTTCAAACCCTGTTCTTCCACTTCCTAGATGTGTGATCATGGACAAGTCACTTGCCCTCCCTGAGATACATTTTTTTTTAATCTATAAAATGAAGATAACAGTACTCCCTCTTTCATAGTGTTATTGGGAAGACTAAAAGGGAAGCACTTAGAACAGTGCCCGGCACCTAGTGAACACCATGTAAATTGCTAAGACTTTCCATTTATAGATAAGTACACTGAAGGTCTGAAAAGTTGAATTTGACTTAATAAGAACAATAATAGAAGGATAATAACTTCCATTTACCAAGTGCTTCCTATGAACTAAATAGGCCCTTTTCATACAATATAGGTAGGCATATACATACAAAATATATGCACATATTATGCACATATGTACATACATTTTAAAATAACAAAATAAAAAGGTTAACAAACCTGTCTCGGGTTGCACTACTCTAAATAGGAGACACATGGCTGATCTGTGTGAGGCCAGAGCAGATACCCTCAGCCACCTTGCAGTAGCGCAGATGTGTGTTGTCTGAGTATATGCTGGTGCATACCTTTGTGTGTGTTTTGTGTTTAATAGCATGTGCATGTATGTGGCTCTCTCTGTAGCTGTAGGTGTCTTTGTGCCCTGAGAATGTTTTTAGAGATCATTTTGGTAATTTCTTCGCCTGTTCTTCTTCAATACAGCCAGCAGAGGGGGCTCAGGAATTTTTTTCTCATCTTGAAGAAGTCAAGAGTAGACAACACTGAAAACACAGCTTCTTCTGAAAAATGATCGTTCTTAAAGTGGGAGATTAAGGTTTATTTTCATACTGTGAAGGTAGAAATCAGGCATCCACTTTGATTTGGAATCTCTCCACCATTAAGGCCATTTCTGATTGAGAAAAAGCACTCAGCTCGCAAAGAATGCTAAACCATTGAGCTGCCCAGCATCACTCCCTCCACTCCTGTGACACCACACATGGCTCATCCGCTGCCTTATGGCTGTCCAAAACTGTCCTTCACAGCTACCCCACAACCAACCAAATGCTCTGTTTTCCTGCTATTTCTTCCCCACTTTCCTGCCTTCCTTTAGGTGGCTGTTCAGATACAATTCAGATGACACTAGCAGAATACCCATGAGTCCAGGCTTTAGCTCATTTAAACCTCTCAACAAGCCTAGGAGACAATAACCACTATTTTACTTTGCTCACTTAGCAAAAGAGTAATCAAAGCTCAGAGAGGGAGGTGTCTAAAGTCACAGAGTCATTAAGGGGCAGAGGTAGAAATGAAACCCAAACTCTTCTGCATCTAGAGACTACTCTCCCTTCTACTACACCAGGAGCCATGGAAAATGATGGGCCTGCAATTTGAACCTAGGTGGTGACTGCCCCCTTATCTTGACCATATCCTATAGTAAAAATTCTCAAACCTGAATACATCAGAATCACCTCAGGAGTGTTAAGAAAAATAAAAACACTTTGCAAAAATGCAAAAGTCACAGGGAGTCTCCGTTTGTACAAGTCCAGGAATTTTCCTTTGTATAAAAGACCCCATGTGACTCTGATGCAGGTGGTTCCCTGGCTACACTGTGGGAACAACAGGCCCCTTACAAGGGGCACTTAGCTTCTCTCAAGCACCAGAAGTTCTTGGCCAGCCAACTCAAAAGACCTCAGAAGAGTTCCAAATACCCATGGTGACCATTGATAGAGCACCTGCCACACACTGGGAACATTACATTTAGGTCTACTATCTATTATGATCTATTTAAAGTTCATTTTTGTGAAAGATATAAGGTCTCTGTCTAGGTTCTCTTTTCATATGGATGAACAATTGTTTAAGCACCATTTGGTGAAAATACTATCCTTTCTCTCTTGAATTGTCTTTAATCTTTTGTCAGAAAATAGTTGACTATATTTGTATGAGTTTATTTCTGAGCTCCCTATTCTGTTCTATTGATTTATTTGTCTATTATTTCACTAATACCACAGCATCTTGATTTATGCCCCTTTATAGTAACTCTTGAAACAATAGTAGTAGTCTGAGACCTCCAACTTTTTTCTTCAGTATTATGTTGGCTATTTTAAGCCTTTTTGCCTTTCCGTATAAACTTTAGAATCAACCTGTGGATATCTACAAACTGGATGAGATTTTGATTGACATTGCATTGAAGCTATCGGTCAAGCTGTGAATAAATGACATCTTAACAATATCCCAGTCCATGAAAGTTACAGGGAGACTTTCTGTTTATTTAAATCATTGATTTCTTTCATCAGAATCTCATAGTTTTCCACATATAGGTCTTGTATGCATTTTGCTATATCTGTACCTAAGTATTTCAATGTTGCTGCTTATAAAACTAGTATTCATTTATAATTTTTTATTAAAACATATTTGTGCACATTAATACTATCATGGGATACAGTGTGTTGTTTCCATATACAATTTGAAATACTGTCATTCAATTGGCCAACATAGCCATCATGTCATTCTCATAATTGTTGTGTTAAGACATTTATATTCAACATTCAGAAAGATTCACATCTACCCTTATAGGATAAATTGTAGGTGTGATCCCCGCAATCACCCTCCCTTCACCCATCCTCCCTCCTCCCCTCCTCTCCCTCTCCCCTTTCCCCGTATTCTTGGACTAGAATTGGATTATAGCTCTCCTATGATAGTTAACAATTAGTTTCATAATAGAGTTAAGTACATTGGATACTTTTCTTCCATTCTTGAGATACTTTGCTGAGAAGAATATTTTCTAGCTCCATCCATGTAAACATGAAGGAGGTAAAGTCTCCATCCGTAATCATCAGAGAAATGCAAATCAAAACTACTTTGAGATATCATCTAACACCAGTAAGATTAGCCCATATCACAAAATCCCAAAATCACAAATGCTGATGGGGTTGTGGAGAAAAAGGAACACTCCTACACTGCTGGTGGGATTGCAAACTAATACGTCCCTTTTGGAAAGTCATATGGAGAACACTTAGAGAACTAAATATGGATCTGCCATTTGATCCTATAATTCCTCTGCTAGGTATGTATCGAGAAGACCAAAAATCACACTACAATACAGATATCTGTACCAGAATGTTCATTGCAGCTCAATTTACAATTGCTAGCTCATGGAAGAAGCCCAAGTGCCCATCAACCCATGAATGGATCAATAAATTGTGGCATATGTACATCATTTATAATTTTTAATTCTACTTTTTCATTACTGATATATAGCAAAGGAAATCACTTCTGGATATTAACCTTACACCCTGTGATTAGTCATTTGTTAGTTCCAGGAGGAATTTGTTAAATCAATCCTCTGGAATATTCTACACAGATGCCCATGTCATGTGCGAACAAAGACCCAGGCTCTTCATACGCATTATACCATTTAATCCTCATGTCAGCTCCATAAGTCAGGTCCAATTAGTATCCCTGTTTTCAAGAGGAGGAAACTGAGGCTCAGATACCATCATTTAATTGTCCAAGATTTCAAAGCTCAGAAGTGGGAGAGCTGAGATGTAACCCAGGTATGCTTTTGTCTACTGCTTATCATTTCTGTACTTTAATATGGTGAGCTGCTTGCTTCAAAGAATTAGCTGGTGCAATAGATAGCAGAACATTGCATAAGGGTTGAGGAGTCAATTTCTGCCCCTGATCCAATGTATGTCATTGGGCCAGTCATTGAATCCTAAAGAGCAAAGCTATTCACTTCACAGATCTGTGAAACACAGATCCAGTCCCCGTCCCTTGTGAAATTTGGATGAGAAAGCTAAGGCTCAGATGAGCTATTTGAAATTTGCAATTTAAGAGAATTGTCTTAAGCCAGATAAGTAGGGGAGTACATGGAAAAGGTACTTGATAAAGCAAGGAGGGTTTATTTCTGGGCATAATGTACTCTCTCACCACCTACTAACATGCCAGAAAAAGGGTTAAGACACCATACTAAGTCAGCATAGTGGCTCACACCTATAATCCTAACACTGTGCGAGGCTGAGGCAGGTAGATTGCCTAAGCTCCAAGCTTTGAGACCAGCCTGAGTAAGAGCAAGACTTCATCTCTAGAACTAGCCAGGTGTTTTGGTGGGCACCTGTAGTCCCAGCTACTTGGGGGGCTAAGGTAAGAGAATTACTTGAGCCCAAGAGTCTGAGGATGCTGTGAGCTTTCTACCAGGGTGACAAAGTGAGAGTCTTTCTCAAAAAAACAAACAAACAAAAAAAAAAAACACAAGAAACCAGAATAGGAGGGTCAGCCAAGTCCATCTACAAAACAGCCTGCAACCCATCTGGGAAACCGTATATCAAGCACACCATGAAGTTCACAACTGACACTGGGCTCCACAGCAACATCAAGTGTTTGCTCTAGCAGGAACCCTGTCTCCTTCATCCTTAATGTGGAGCCCAGCGCTGAGTGCACAGCAGGTGCTCGACAAACACCAACAGTTCTTTGCTTGACGATTTCAATAAGGACATGGACCTTTTAGCATGAGCTGGG
>CAUYTI010157493.1:0-11536 GCA_963575145.1 Galago senegalensis | reverse complement strand
CAGGCGCCCGCCACAACGCCCGGCTATTTTTTGGTTGCAGCCGTCATTGTTGTTTGGCGGGTCTAGGCTGGGGATTCGAACCCGCCACCTTAGGTGTACGTGGCCTGCGCCTTAGCCGGTTGAGCTATAGGCGCCGAGCCGAAATTTTTATTTTCTTTTACACTGTATTCCAGGTTCTCCAGAATATTGCTTAGCACCTTATGGATGTTTTGGATTTTGTTGGGGGGGGGGGGAGGTTGTTGTTTTCTAACTTCCCAAGTCTAGCAAGAAGCACCTTACAGATATTTAATAATTTATTGAATGATTGACAGTACATACACTAATGTCAGTTGTGAATCTTAAAGAGATATTACAGCATGCGGAAAGCTTTTTCAAAGCTGTTTGAGCACTGACTCTTTTGACAGAAATGCCTATTAATATCTCACAGGACATGGACGTTTCAGAGCAATTTGGGAATCACTGCCTTAATTATTCCTTATTTGGTAAAAGTCACGTTCAGCGTTTTCCTTTACATATCTTCATCTGTTAGTTCAAGACCCTGTGTCATCCCATCCACCCATTCCCTTCAGTACAACCGAAAGTCACACCACAGGTAATACCAGTTGCATCTGTGCCTACCCGCCAGCCTCCCCCTGTGACAGCAGAGCTCAACAGGACTGCAGCTGTCACACTTGCTGGAGAATCTACGGCAGAAATAACTTCAAGCCCAAAGGAGGCCTCACATCAGGCTGTCTTCACCACTCATCTGCAAACGTCCTTTCAGAGTGCATCCACTCAGGTAAATGTGGAAAATTGAAGGCACCACTGGGTAGCCCTGGGACACTGAAAAAGCACATCTATTTTTAGCTTCTGTCATGGCAATGTTTCAAAAATGATGGCAGTAAGAAGAGCCTGGCTTATACTTCTGCCTCCTCGCAGAACTATACCTAGGAATGCCTGACCAAGCAGCATACACCCCAGTGAAAAGCAAAACCAAAACAAGGTCATGAAAATACTCCCGAGTGAGCTTATGCCCATGTCCGTACTTAATGACTTACCTTTTAATGCTATTACGTGTAAGACTTAAGCTGGGGAAGCAGCTGTGTTCACCTGCCAGGCCCTGTCAGCAGCCGCAGCAGCCCCTTCTACACAACTCCACTCCCCATCTATCTTCTCTTTCACCTTGTTTTCTCTCCCACAAACACAAAAAAGGGCAAAGCCATTTTGACAATGTTGACTAAAGAAAATATCCTACTCCCCCCTCCTTTTTTTTTTTTTTTAAAGTAACATAAGCACTGTTTGTATGCAATCTAATACGCCCTGGCTGAAACATAATCCTATTTACTCTGAATCTGTTTTCAGTGGTTATGGAAACTAGATGGTCGCTATGATCTCAGCAGTCTATTGGGGGTGGGGGATGTGAGTGACTTACAGTAGTTTAAACAAAGTGTTATTTTTTTCTTAAATAAAGAGACATTTGAAGTATAGAATATCCAAAACAGTATATAGAAAAATTATTAGGAATATTAAGAGAATTTAGCAATGTTGCTTGAGTATCAGATCAGCATACGAAAGCTAAATTGTATTTTTATATATCAACAATCAGTTAGCAAATTAGATTTTTTAAAAAGATAACCTTGCAAGTGCCTAGGAATAAATTTAACCAAAACTGGGTAAAACTTCTCTGGATGAGACTTTTTATTTTTATTTATTTATTTATTTATTGAGACAGAGTCTCACTATGTCACCCTGGGTAGAGTGCCATGTCGTCACAGCTCACAGCAACCTCAAATTCTTGGGCTCAAGTGATTCTCTTGCCTCAGCCTCCCAAGTAGCTGGGGAGCACAGCACCGCCACAGCACCCAGCTATTTTTTTGTTGTTATTGTCGTTGTTTAGCAGGTTTAGGCTGTGTTCAAACCCACCAGCCCTAGTTTATGTGGCTGGCACCCTAACCACTGAGCAATGGGTGCTGAGCCATAAAAGACTTTTTTTTTTTTTTTGAGACAGAGTTCTTACTATCTCACCCTCGGTAGAGTGCCATGGCATCACAGCTCACAGCAACCTCCAGTTCTTGGACGTAAGTGATTCTCTTGCCTCAGCCTCCCAAATAGCTGGGACTTCAGGTGCCCACCATAACACCAAGCTATTTTTGTTGTTTTGTTATTGTTATGGTTTAGCAGGCCCCAGACTGGGATTGAACCCTCCAGCCTCAGTGTATGTGGCTAGCGCCCTACTCACTGAGCTATGGGTGCCAAGCTCATAAAAGACTTTTTTTGGGGAGGAGGACAGTCTCATTTTGTCACCCTCGGTAGAGTGCTGTAGCATCACATCTCACAGCAACCTCACAGCAACCATCGCTCTTGGGCTTAGGCGATTCTCTTGCCTCAGTCTCCCTAGTAGCTGGGACTATAGGCATAAGAGACATTTTTAAAAGACAAGATAAATTGTGGGATATTCCACGACTCAGCCTGGGTTCTGTTCTGAAATGTCAAATAAGGTACCCTTGGTGACTGGCATCAAATAAGACCTGGCCTCTATTGGCAAATGTATATTTGGGTGGCAACTGCGTATCTTACCCATCTCTTCCTGCCTGCTTCATTACCACACCGCAGTCCCAAAGTGTAAAATTAAAATTGGGTGCTCCTCAGCTCTAACATCACTTTGCAAATCACCTAACTTCCCACAACTCTCTGAGTGAGAAACCAACTGTGTGGTTCCCAAGGCCAGGGACGACTGAGCGAGGTAGCTCAGGCCTATGATCCTCACACTCAGGATTAGGCTGAGGCTGGTGGATTGCTTAAGCTCAGGAGTTCCAGACCAGCCTGAGCAAGAGCAAGATCCTGTCTCTAAAAATAGCCAGGGATTGTGGTGGGCGCCTGTAGTCCCAGCTACTCAAGAGGCTGAGGCAAGAGAATCATTCAAGCCCAAGAGTTGGAGGTTGCTATGAGCTAGGATGCCAAAGCATTCTACCGAGGGGTCACAAAATGAAACTCTGTAAATAATAGATATAAAGACAAACCCAAGGGCAGGGATCCTGACTGACTCTGATGGCTCTAACCCCTGTGCAGAACATAGCACCTACCAGTGCACAGAAGATGTTTAGTAAAGGTTTCTTTAATATGTGGTTGGATTAACATATAAATGGGCAGGTCTATAGAACTGAATCAAGGGGTGGATGTCCACAGAGATGCTCTCGGGATTGGATGTCCAGTTCTAAGGCAGTAGCCTCTTAAGTGTTGGGATCAGGTCCAGCTTGCTGGGTTTGTTTTTTCAGGAGGTTTCCCGCCTCCTACCTCCTGCTGTGTGGTGTTTTAAGTAGTTCTTTCTTGAACTCAGGGAAACAAACACCATGGGAGAATGAACTTCTGAATAGAAAAGTTTGTTTTTTTGTTGTTTCGATTTATAGGTTTCCTTCACCTTTGATGATAGATTCTCGTATGAATCTTATTTCCAAACACATTTGCCCTTGGATTAACCGTTATATAGCCTTGTTAATTTTCTGTGCTGTGTGGAAGAAGAATAATTTGCAGAAAAATTTCTGGAAGTAACTATGTTGGAGAGCCTGTGGTTTGTAGGGCTTAATGTTACCAAAAGTCAGCTCCAGTTAAGACAATGGCTCAAACTACTAAAGCATGATAATTAAGTAATTTTGACAAAATTCTTTGTTTCCAATAGGCCAGAGGTGGAATAGGAGGGAAGGTTAACAGAACGATTTATGGTCTGCAAACTAATAACACACTACAGGAAGCTTGTAAGCTCCTCAAGAATCTGACAGCTTCTGCCACACGGTTTTCAAAGCCAGCTCAGGTAAGAAGGGCATGACCAGGAGGGAGCAAGATAGGAGAAAACCCACAAAAGAGGATCTGGGGGTCGTGCCCTGTGCAGACTTTGTAGAGACTGAATTTGCACAGTAGCAAGTATAGTTATATCCTTAAATCTAAAGAGTGTAGGTCACTGTGGTGGCTCACACCTGCAATCCTCACACTCTGGGAGGATGAGGCAGTTGGATCACTTGAGCTCAGGAGTTCGAGACCATTCTGAGCAAGAGGCTTTTCCTCTTTTAGCCAGGCTTTGGGGCAGGTACCTATAGTTCCAGCTACTTGGGAGGCTGAGGCAAGAGGATTGCTGGATCCCAAGAGTTGAAGTTGCTGTGAGGTAAGACAGCACAGCACTCTACAGAGGGTGACCAAGTGAGACTCTGTCTCAAAAAAAAAAAAAAATCTAAAGATTGTGAATCAGTTGATCAGTAGTGATGTCCTTGGACATCCTGTGGTTATGTTCACTTGGTCCCTTGTAGGGTCACTGCTTCTCAGATGGATTTGGTAGAAAAAATAATGGGAGACAAAAATAGACCCACTCCTTGCCATACATGGAGTAGTGCAGCTTTGAAAGAGGCATCAAAAATCAGCATTTGTGTGATATCCGCATGTGTCACCACCACATTTACCAATGTCACCTCCCTGGGACAGAAAGACTTCCTGTGTATAAGTAAATTCAGGTGGTGAGATTAATGGGAATTCTAATTTTCTTTTTGTATTTTCTCTACTTTTGAGTATTTTACAGTAAGTATGTGAATGTAAACAGTTTGGGTTTACTTTTTAATGACAGAAGTAATACATGCTTATTATTTAAAATATCAAAACAGTGTCCTCTATAGTACAGTAGTGAAGAATAAAAAAAAAATCAGAACGGGGCTGGGAGCTGTGGCTTATGTCTATTATCCTAGTACTCTGACAGACCAAGGCAGGAGGATTATTTAAGGTGAGGAGTTCAAGACCAGCCTGAGCAAGAGTGAGACCCTGTCTCTACTCAAAGTAGAAAAATTCACTGTGTGTTATAGACTATGCCTATAGTCCCAGCTATTTGGGAAGCCGATGTAGGAGGATTGCTTGAACTCCAAGAATGTGAGCTAATAATGAGCTATGATCATGCCACTGTGCTCTAGCCTGGGCAACAGAGTGAGATGCTGTCTCTAAAAAAGAAAAAAACATATAAACATCTAAGGCCTCATCACTTTTATCCTTCTTGCCTGCCAATCCCATTCTCTAGATGTAATCACTGTTTTTACTTTTTTTTGTTTTGTTTTTTGAGACAGTCTCACTCTGTCACCCTGAGTAGAGTGCTATGACATCACAGCCCACAGAAACCTCAAACTCTTTTTTTTTTTTTGGAGACAGAGCCTCAAGCTGTCCCCCCTGGGTAGAGTGCTGTGGCATCACAGCTCACAGAAACCTCCAACTCCTGGGCTCAAGCGAGTCTCCTGCCTCCACCTCCCAAGTAGCTGGGACCACAGGCATCGGCCACAACGCCTGGCTATTTTTTGGTTGCAGCCGTCATTGTTGTTTGGTGGGCCCGGGCTGGATTCGAACCCACTACCTTAGGTGTACATGACTGGTGCCTTAGCCACTTGAGCCACAGGCGCCAAGCCAGAAACCTCAAACTCTTAAGCTCAAGTGATCCTCCTGCCTCAGCCTTCCCAGTGGCTGGGACTACAGGTGCCCACCACAACACCCCTCTAATTTTTCTATTTTTAGTAGAGACAGGATCTCACTGTAGCTCAGGCTGGTTTTGAACTCCTGAGCTCAGGTGATCCGCCCACCTCGGCCTCCCAAAATGCTAGGATTACAGGCGTGAGCTACTACATCTGGCCTGTGGTTTGTTTTTTTTTGTTTGTTTGTTTTTTAGAGACTCACTTTATCGCCCTAAGTAGAGTGCTGTGGTGTCACAGCCCACAGCAACCTCCAACTCTTGGGATTAGAAGATTCTCTTGCCTCAGCTATTTGGTAGAAGAAATAATGGGAGACAAAAATAGACCGACTCCTTCTCCCAAGTAGCTGGGACTACAGGCACCTGCCACAACGCCTGGCTATTTTTTGTTGCAGTTTAGCTGGGGTTTGAACCCGCCACCCTCAGTATATGGGGCCAGCGCCCTACCCACTGAGACACAGGCATCACCCACATCTGGCCTGTTTTTACTTTTATTAACTTGCTGTAAATAATCTTCTAGGCTTTTTTCTATGCACACTTCATCTCTTTTTGTTGTAACAAAAATGGGGCTAAGGTATACAAAGTTTTTGGATCCTTGATTTTTTTTAAACCTAGTACATTGTCATGGATATTTTTTCATGTCTCTTCATTCACATAAATGGACTCATTCTTTTTTTTTTTGAGAGAGAGAACCTCAAGCTATTGCCCTGGGTAGAGTACTGTGGCATCAGAGCTCACAGCAACATCCAACTCCTGGGCTTTAAGCGATTCTCTTGCCTCAGCCTCCCAAGTAGCTGGGACTACAAGCGCCCACCATAAGGCCCAGCTATTTTTTGGTTGTAGTTGTCATTGTTTGGCAGGCCCAGGGCTGGATTGAACTCGCCAGCTCTGGTGTATGTGGCCTGGCGCCTTAGCCGCTTGAGCTACAGGCGCCACCCATGGACTCATTCTGAATGTTCATTTAGAGTTTTGTTTACTCTGACAAACAGCATATTAATGAACGTCCTTGTACCTGTATCTTTGAGCACTTACACTGATATTTTCATGGAACAGAATGCTAAAAGTAGAATTGGTAGGCTTTTAATTTTCAATGGATATGACCAAAAAAATCGCTCTTACAAGGTATCATTTAGCATTCCCACCAACCATTTCCCTATGCTCTCACTTTTGCCAATTTCAAAAGCAAGAAAAGAAAAGATAGGAAAGATGGAGGTGGCATTTTATTAATTACTCAGGAGGCTGAACATGATTTTATTGACATTTTATTTATTAATGTTCTTATTTCTTCTCTGAGTTGTCCCTTGATGTCTTTCATCCATTCTCTCCCTCCCTTGGGTTGTCCTTTCCTTATTTGTTTGTAGGAGGCCTTTATTTATTATTAATATGAGCCTTTTGTGTCATATATATTGCACATACTTTGTGTACACCTTAATTTTAACTTTGTTTAGCATGTCTTTTATTTTGCAAAAGTTTTTAACAAATGTAACTGAAAATTTGAAAACATGAACAGTAGCACCCATAGTGAATATTCAATACATACCTGTCAATTTTCTTAACCTACCTTCTTTTTTTAACAGTCTTAAGCTGTCACCCAGGTAGAGTGCTGTGGCATCATAGCTCTCCAACTCTTGGGCTCAAGGGATCCTCTTGCCTCAGTTTCCCTATTTTTTTCGTTTTCTTTTTTGAAACAGAGTCTCAAGCTGTCGCCCTGAGTAGAGTGCCATGGTGTCGTAGCTCCCAGCAACCTCCAACTCTTGGGCTCAAGTGATCCTCTTGCCTCAGTTTCTTTCCACTTTTAGTAGGGACAGGGTCTGGCTGTAGCTCAGGCTGGTCTTGAACTTGTGAGCTCAAGCAATCCTTGGCCTTGAGCCTCCCAGAGTGTTAGGATTCTAGGCATAGAGCCACCATGCCGAGCCCATTGCTTAACCTTTCTTTTTTTTTTTTTTTTTTTTGAGACAGAGCCTCAAGCTGTCCCCCTGGGTAGAGTGCCGTGGCATTACAGCTCACAGCACCCTCCAACTCCTGGGCTCCAGCGAGTCTCCTGCCTCAGCCTCCCAAGTAGCTGGGACCACAGGCGCCCGCCACAACCCCCAGCTATTTTTTTGGTTGTAGCCGTCATTGTTGTTTGGCAGGTCCGGGCTGGGGATTCGAACCTGCCACCTTAGGTGTACGTGGCTGGCACCTTAGCCAGTTGAGCTATAGGCACCGAGCCTGCTTAACCTTTCTTATTTGTTTTTTTACGTTAGAACAACCGACATAAAGGAGAAACTGGTGTTTTCTGTTCTGTTTAGAATTTCTCTTTGTTCTCTATTTTATAAAGCATTCAAGATCAACCAGTTATAAAAATACAGTCTACTCAATATTTAGGCATTCCATTCCTTAGCTTAGTTTGGTAGACTAAGAAAAGGCTTCTACATTTGGTATGCTTGCCACTCCAAAAAGGTTGTTTTTTCTGTTTGGTTTTTGGTTTTTTGAGTGACATGAAATATAAATCCTTCCCTCTAAGTAATATGAGATAATGTATTTTCCTTCCTTGCCAAATTATAATATTGCTTTTTATAAAAATGCATTGGAAACATGTAAAGAATATTGAACTGCTATTAAGAAGAACACAAATTTAGACTCAGCACCTGTGGCTCAAGTGGCTAAGGCACCAGCCACATACACCTAGGTGGCAGGTTCAAATCGAGCCTGGGCGCACCAAACAGTAATGATGGCTGCCACCAAAAGAAATAGCCAGGCGTTGTGGCAGGCGCCTGGGGTCCCAGCTACTTGGGAGGTGGAGGCAAGAGACTCGCTTGAGCCCAGGAGTTGGAGGTTGCTGTGAGCTGTGAGGCCACGGGCACTCTACCCAGGAGGATAGCTTGAGGCTCTGTCTCAAAAAGAAGAACACAAATTTAAAACAACCACAAACAAGGGCAGCACCTGTGGCTCAAAGCAGTAGGGCGCTGGCCCCATATGCCAGAGGTGGTGGGTTCAAACCCAGCCCCAGCCAAAAAAAAAAGGGATAACAAACTGGGGTGGCACCTGTGGCTCAAAGCAGTAGGGCGCCAGCCCTATATGCCGAAGGTGGCGGGTTCAAACTCAGCCCTGGCCAATAAATAAATAAATAAATAACCAACCACAAACAACCTAGACATGTGTGTTTGCTTTCTGATATTCCTAGGTCAGCATCATCAATTCTCTAATTTATCTAAGTGAGCAGTTACTGAAGTTGCCATTTCAGAACAGCAGCAACTTTGGAAAACCTGTGAATGTCTGCCTCTCTCATCCACCCAAGGAAGCAGGGGCATCTGGTCAAGAAAGTTGGGAGAACTCCAAGCAGGACTCAGAGCAGGTAGGCAAACCTCCTGGCACTGGCTAACTCTGCTAGAAATGTTTGAATCTTGAAAGGTCCAGCCTCTCCCTAGATCCATGTTTTTTTCATCTCATGGCACACTTGAACCTATAGTTATACTTCCACACACACTTAAATTATTTTGATTAAAAAAAAGAGTAAATAAAAGAGTATGCTTATTATGCTTTGAACTTCTTTCAAAAGTAGTTTAATTAATGATCTTTAAATATTATCCAGGGCCTGGGCATGGGGCTCACGCCTATAATCCCAGCACTCTGGGAGGCCAAGGCGGACGGATTGCCTGAGCTCAGGAGTTCCAGGCCATCCTGAGCAAAAAACAAGACCCCAGGCTCTAAAAATAGTCGGGTGTTGTGGTGAGAGTGTGTAGTCCCAGCTACTTTGGAGGATGAAGCAAGAGGACTGCTTGAGCCCAAGAGTTTGAGGTTGCTGTGAGCTATGACGCCAAAGCTATGACCCAGGGTGGCAGAGTGAGACTGTCTCAAAAAAAAAAAAAAAAGAAAAGAATTATCTTGGCACACCTAAGATCCTCACCCAGCACACCAGTGTGTGGCACACTGGTTGAAAATCACTGCCTTAGACCTTTAAGGAGAATCCAGTGGAACTGTGAACTGCTGAAGAGATCACTCTGCCTCCGCTAAGCCTTCTCTGGCGTCTCTCTCCACACCATACCTGGGAACCAAGAGTACCTCGTGCTGTCATCAAGTGGAAAGAACCTAGCCAAGGTAGTAAACACATAGCTAATCACATGCAAAGGTGGTCAGCATCCTTAGCCATTAGGGAATTGTAAATCAAAACCAAAATGGGGTCCCACTCTACACCCAGCAAGGCAGACGGTGAGAAGTCCTGACAAGGACACAGAGAAATTTGCAATCCTTACACGTCTGGGGATTGAAACCCAAGCAGCTGCTTTGGGAAACTGTTGAGCAGTTCTTGAAAATGTGAAACATAGAAATGCCACGTAACCTAGCATTTCCACACACAAACACACACAAGAGAATCCAAAACATATGTCTGTTTTAATACTTGTACAGCCAGGTACATGGCAGCATTGTCCTAATAGCTAAATAGACAAAAGTGAGCACTACCCAGATGTCTTTGGTCTGGTCCATGGATAAATGGATAAATGTGTTGTACCCATATGCGGGAATATTATCTGGAAGCAAGAAGAAAGGAAGTATAGAAACCTTCAACACGAGTGAACCTTGAAAACATTCTGCCAAGCAAAAGAAGCCCAAAGACCATCTGTCATGATCCGTTCATATGAAATCTCCAGAAGAGGCAAATGTGTAGATAACACAATATAGATCCGTGGGGCCATGGGGAGGGGAAACGGAGAGTGACGGATAAAGGATATCAGGTTTATTTTAGGGAAGATGAATCCTAAAATTAGATCGTGGTAATGGTTGCACAACCCTGCAGATATACTAAAAAGAATTGAGTTATATACTCGTTAAGGTGCGAGTTGTTTATGCAAACTTAAAGCTGTCTTTTAAAAAGAAAAACCCCTATCGTGAGCAGGTCTAGGGCAACTATAATGGGCAAAGAAATGCTTGTGTGGCTGGCTCTTAGTTGATACAAAGGATGGTAGTCTTTAGCCACATTACAAGTACTTTCCGTGGAGTTCCAGGGTCTTCTCCGTTGAATGTTACCTCTTGTTACATCATTGTCAACATTCCCCTCCCAACCTCTAAAACCATTATTTCACTAACACAATATGTGGAGGTTGAGTAAGTCACATGGTATTCCCCTCAATGCAGGTCGACGACATGCTAGAAACGTCCTTGGTGGCGCTTGGGAATATCCAAGAAGCATTTCTGCAGCTGAACCAGTCTCTCATGTCTGCAGTGACCTTGACCTCTCCCACTGCCACCCTGATGCTGAGCAGGTCAACAGAGGAGGAAAGAAGGGGAAGTTTTAAGTTTTAAGTTTTTGATATTTAGAGTACAGAATGTACAAAAATCGATTTCCATTTTAACTTCTGTTTCAGTAGCCAAAACATATCCACTCTGCCTCGGAGCTCTTACACCCTGGGTTACCCAGCACCTGTGAAGTTGTGCTTCCCGTCCGGTTCAGCTTTGGAGGAGCTCCTGAATAAACACCCAGCAGTTAACGTCCAAGTGAGTGTGAAATTGATTCTGATCAGAGTGAAAATGGGGTTGGATGGCCACGTGGGATTCGGGTGGGGGGAGGAGTATATCGTGAAATGTAAGCCAGCCAGACCAAATTAGAGAGGTTTTGTGGCATCAACTTTTACTTTACACTGGCAGGGAGAGAAATTGAGAGCAATACAGATTTCTGGATGTGACCAAGCTTCTGTTTTGTGAATTGAAATGATCTCAGCTTTTCACTATTTACACAAAAGCTGAGATAATTATCTGAATAATTACTAACTTGCTGGACCAACCTAGTCGTGTCAACACCTTGTATTTCTTTCATCAGTTACCTGGCAAAAACAAATAGCATTACTACCTTATCCTGAGGAACAGAATATTTATTCCCTAATAAAATAGTATCTTCCAGGTGTAAAGATGTAAAAAAATAATTCTGAGGGTCCCAAGTATGATTCATCTTTTTTTTTTTTTTTGAGACAGAGCCTCAAGCTGTCCCCCTGGGTAGAGTGCCGTGGCATTACAGCTCACAGCAACCTCCAACTCCTGGGCTCAAGCGAGTCTCTTGCCGCCGCCTCCCAAGTAGCTGGGACCACAGGCGCC